>JAMKQA010011218.1:0-25415 GCA_024699735.1 Posidonia australis
TATAAAAATTTACTGATTTTATAGAATCATTATGTTAGATCTATTATTTATGTAATGAATTGAAATATTATTAGGTTAAATCTTTATTTTTTTAATTACTTACAAAATAAATATGAGAATTTCTTAAATAAAAAAAAGATTTACTCCAAGACAAAGGCTATAAAAAAGGGAGAAAATGATGGTTATTGTTAATGCTTCATATATATTTTTAACTTATTGAAACTTGAAAGACAGTAAAACTATTTTTGCAAGAACGGACTTAAAAAAAAAGCTAGACGGTAAGAGTTTTTTTTTGAAATTTTTGTTATAAACAACCTTATCTTATAAACCACATTCTCTTTTACAAAAGAGAAAAATATGACATTAGACACAAACTTTAAAACAAAACATAAAGGGTTAAGACAACACAAGTTAAAAAAAAAAAAAATAATAATAATGCTGTCCAATATTTTTTTAATAAAAAAAATGCATAACCTATTGTTTTTATCATAAAAGTTAACCCATTGTTTTTATAATAAGATTTGATTTATCAAATTACAACAGTCTACTCGAAGTTGATGATTTATCAAAAAAGTCTACCCATTGATTTATCAAATTACAAAATACATTGAGTCGTGTTGCGGGAAAGGGGGTGATGAAGGGACGTCGAACCTGGGGTGACGAAGGGACGACGAATCTGGTTGGAGATCGAAGCAAACGACGACGGAGGGCGACGAACGTGAAAATCGGAGAAGGACGGCACTAGACTGGCAGACAACGACGACGACGATGGCAATCGGAGCAAACGACGACGGCGGACTGGTGGAAGACGCTAGACTGGCCGACGACGCTGGAGGACTCTTGTGGCAGGAGATGGTTGGACGGCGCAGATGGCTGGATGGCAGATGACGGGTCGTCGGCGGAGATGAGTGGTCGACGTAAGGGCAGACGGTGTACAAGGGAAAGGGGAAAGCGCAGGTGATGAGGTAACGAAGGAAATCCGTTCGTTTTAAAGGCGAAGCAGAGGATCATGGTTTGTGGGGCAGGTGCGTCGTCAGTGTCGACTTGTGGGGAAGGTATGTCGCCTGTGTGACTGTGTCGAGCTATGTAGTGTGTAAAAAAGCCAAACATCCACCGACACCCACCGATACTGTCGATATGCATTGAAATATCCATCGAAATCTGGTATGTCGCGACATACTTATGTATTTCGTTTCCTTATTTTCATGAACCGATACGTATCAGCGAAATATCACCGACACGGATCGACATTTGATTCCTTGCCTGGATGGCAAATAGCATGGAGTCTTCCGTTGCACGTGGTGTTATCCTATTGTGACTTGTAAAGAAGATCTAGGACACACTTTGTCTCACTCATGACCACGAGAAGAACATATCTCGAGTCTATGAGATATAGGAGTAGATATTCACTATCCGTCAGGGAGACTAGTCAGTTCAGTAGCATTTCATCGTACTCCGTGCATTACTAGACGAACTATATGTGTATCTGTCCTTGACAGTGGATATCACGAGATTACGTCAATATAGAGAGGAGTTGGCTATGACTGCCTATCTCTCTTGCCTTCTGGGAGTAGACAGTGTTTCAGACCTATAGACGACCTTTGAGAAGGTCCTTCGAGTTTCAACTACCTCGACTCCTACAGTGCCAGAGTCGTTAGTCATGGCAGTCACACGAGGTCGCAGGTGTGGTGGTCCTCGAGGCGGGGATTGTGGTTGTGGAGAGACAGGTGGACGTCCATGATGCGCACATTGTGGTCGACTGGGGCACAGGATTGAGAAGTGTTGAGATATTATTAGTCGACCACGGATAATACATGCTATTACAAAGTCTCCTATTGCTGTAGTTACTACTGAGGAGCAGACCTTCACAATGTTACATGCAGACTATGAAAGGCTCCAGCAGTTAAAGGTCACAGGCTCTACTGTCACGGCTATACATGCTAACTCTTTGGTACTAGTAGCCTCCTTACATTCAGGGATTTCTTTTGGATCATTGATTTTGGTGCTTCCTCGTATATGTTAGGTACAAGTAGTTTGTTTATCCAGTTATTCCAGTTATTTGATGTTCGAATTGTCACGTTTATTGATGGTCGAGCCTGTCCAGTCTCAAGTGAATGGGTGGTCCACGTCTCTTCCTAATTGTCACTTAAGAAAGTCCTTTCTGTGTTGGATTTTCCTGTCAATTTGTTGTCCATTAACGTTATTACTAAACAGTTACAATGTTGTGTGACATTCTTTTCTTTCCATTAGACATTTTAGGATTTGCAGACGGGAAGGAGGATTGATTTGGGCTGTGAGCGAGAAAATGGAGTGCACCTGCTGGTTCGTGATGTGATACCTCAAGGATTAGCTTCTGTGGTATTTACTTCTGAGTCCTCTTCCTTGTGGCATTACCGACTAGGACACCCATCTTATCAGAAACTTCAGCAGGCATTACATTGACAGTTAGTTTCACGATTTGTTTGTGAGTCGTGTCAGTTGGGAAAGCACTATCGTGCTTCTTTTAAAAGGTTGGGTCTTGTGTTTAGTACTACTACATTTGAGATAGTTCACTGTGATGTTTATGGTTCGTTTAGAGTCCAGTTTGTGTTAGGTTACAAGTATTATATAGTCTTTGTGGATGATTTTTCTAGAGTATCCTAGGTGTATTTACTTAAGAATTGTAGTCATGTCTATGATGTATTCAGAAATTTTTTAAATGAAATAAAGAATCACTTTGATGTTACTCTAAAGTTTTTGCGTACTGACAATGTACTTGAATTTCTTCAGTCTAGGATTGCTTCTTTGTGTACTTCAGTGGGTATTATATATCAGACGTTTTGTCCTCACACCTCGCAGCAAAATGGAGGGGCAGAGCGTAAGCATAGGCACATTTTAGACGTCACACACTTTTATATTTCATATGCATGTCTTCAAGTAGTTGTGGTTTGATGCCGTGCTTACGGTCACTTACCTTATAAACAAGATACCCTCTGCATCTTTGGGAGGTGAAGTCCCACTTCGTCGCCTAAACCCTAAGTTCACTCTATATAGTTTAACACTCAGAGTTTTTGGATGTGTGGCATTTGTTCAAGACCTCACCTTAGGTCTAGACAAACTATCGTCATACTCTATCAAGTGTGCCTTTATTGGATATTCGAGGACTCAAAGGGGGTATCGATGTTTTCATCTCCCAACTAGACGTTATTATGTATCTACTGATGTCACCTTATTCGAGTCAGAGTCGTACTACAGTGTCTCTTTACCATTCAGCATGTTTGTTCCCAGTCCTTCAGCTGTGGAGTTGTAGGATGTAGATACTTAGAGGGCACTACCTTTGTCACCAATAGTTACTCGTCGTTTGTAGGTGTATCAGCGACGGTAGCGTACTCTATCACTCCCCACTATCGGACCATCCTCCTCTACATATGCAAATCCGTCTACTAGTTCTTCAGGCTTGCCTATTGTCCTTCGGAAAGGTATCTGTTCATATACTACCTATCTTATTTTTCACTGTCTCTTATGATACTCTTCACCCTTGTTTTCGTACTTTGTCTTGTCCCTTGTTTCTCAGCCTATCCCTAGGACCTACCAGGAGGCATTTTCCATTCATCATTGGAAGACAACCATGGATAAGAAGATAGCTGCACTCACTAGTCGTGGTACGTGGGAGTTAGTAGTCCGAACTGCTGAGGCTATGGTGGTCACCTGCAAATGAGTCTATACTATTAAATACATAGCAGATGGTAGCATTGATAGATACAAAGCCAGACTGGTGGCTAGAGGCTTCACTCAGACATATGGAATCGATTATGATGAGACCTTCTCACCTGTCGCTCGTCTCAACTCCATCAGAGTCCTCCTTTCTCTTGCTCTTAATCATTTGTGGAAGTTGTGCCAGTTGGTTATAAAAATGCCTTTTTCTATGGAGATTTGACAGAGTCTGTGTTGATAGAGCAGCCTCTAGGGTACGTTGCTGAGGGTGAGGATCGTGTGTACAGACTAAGAAAGGCAATCTATGGTCTTAAGTAAAGTCTCAAAGCATGGTTTGAGAAGTTTAGTTAGGTGATGCTTGTTGGTGGTTTTCAGAGGAGTGCAGTAGACCAATCAGTGTTCTACAGGCGTACTAGTAGTGGATGTGTTATCTTGGCTGTGTATGTGGACGACATAGTAGTGATCGGTAGTGATGTGCAGGACATTGCAGAGATAAAAAGCCATCTTCATAGACACTTAGTCACAAAAGACATAGAGAGGCCTCAATACTTTCTTGGGATTAAGTTTACCTATGGACATAGCAAGATGGTCCTGTCACAGAGGATGTATGTGTTGGATCTCTTATAGGAGACAGGACTTCTGTGATGCAAACCAGAAAATACTTTTATTGAGCAGACACCAGCTTTTTGGGATAGCAGTTTAGAGTTATTGGAGGATCCTGGTCAGTATAGAAGACTGATTGGGAAGTTCATCTATTTGACGGTGACTCAGCCTGATATTTCGTATGCAATCAGTTTTCTGAGCTAGTTCATGCATGAGCCTAGAAGGGTATACTGGGCAGGAGCTCTTCGTGTTCTCTCTTATGTAAAAAGGACTTAAGGGAAAGATCTAGTCTACAGGAAAAATGGCCACTTCAGAATCGAGGCATATTCAGACTTAGGGTATGCAGGTGATAGAGGTGATAGGAAATCCACATCTGGTTTCTGTACGTAGGAGGCAATTTGGTTACTTGGGACAGCAAAAAGCAAAGTGTAGTATCGAGATCTAGTATGGAGACAGAGTACACATCCATGACGTAGACAGCATGTGAAATGATGTAGATGAAGTCATTACTAGAGTAGTTTGGGTTTAGTGTTGAGGTGCCTATGTCTATGAGGTGTGACAATCAAGCTGTTATCTTTATTGCAAACAACCTTACTTTCCATGAAGGAACAAAGTACATCGAGGTTGACTACCATTTTGTGAGAGACTTGGTTATGAGAGGAGTCATCTCAACTCTCTACACACAGTCTTTAGAGTAGTTAGCTGATATATTCACTAAGGGCCTTGTTGAGGGGTTATTTGAGTCTTTATGTGACAAACTAGACATAATTGATATGTATGCTCCAACTTATAGGGGAGTGTTAGAGTTAATTGTAGTATGTGTTACTATATTTTAAGTTTAAACCGGTTATTGGATATCCATTTACTGTAGGTTATCTAACCTCCTTATATATATGTAATCTCACATGCTTAATAAATTTATTCTCTTTTTCTCCCTAAATTATCTTTCTCTACACCATCAATGTCCATCCTATTTCACATTTTATTACTTATGATAGACTTCATCTTGCTTTTCGTACCTTTACCATGTTCATCTCTTCTTAGTGACTTCCCAAGAACTATCATGTGGCTATCTTACTACCGTAGTGGAAAGTAGGATGGATGAAAAGATGTAGGTACGAGTGTTTTGTGGCACATGGGATTTGATTTCTAGACTAGTAGGATCTAATATAGTCACTTACAGATAGATGTTTGTTGTCAAGTATAAGCCTGATGGCATGGTGGATCGGTACATGGCATGTCTGGTAGCACATGGATTTACATTGGAGTATGGTATTGACTATGCTGAGACCTTTTCTCTAGTAGCACAATTGAATTCCATGTAGGTCATCCTCTTTATTATAATAAACCAATTGGACGTGAAGAATGCTTTCTTTTATGGTGATCTTATAGAGCCGGTGTATATGGAACAATCTCCTAAGCATGTTGCTCACAGGGAGTATTAGGTTTGCATACTCAGGAAAGCAAGTTATGGCCTTAAGTAGAGCCCATCTGTTGGGTTTGAGAAGTTCAATAGTATTGTTGTTGTTAGTGGTTTTCGACACTGTGTTGTTGATTACTCTGTTTTCAACAGACGGATGGATAGTGGTTATGTGATACTTATTGTATATGTGGATGACATTTTATTGACTGGCGGTGATATTGCAAGCATTCAGAAGACAAAGGACTACTAATAGACACACTTTGTCACGAAAGACATGGGCAGACCTAAGGACTTTTTGAGTATTGAGTTTGTTTACATTAAGGAGAGGATGACGTTGTCCTAAAGGAAATATGCATTGGATCTCCTATAAGACAGGTCTTCTGAGATGCAAACCAGAGACCACTTTATCTGATCTGAGTCCACACTTCTAGGACAGTTTGTCACCTCTTTTGGAAAATATTGGTAGATACAGGTGTCTAATTAGGAAGTTGATTTACCTAATTGTTATACGTCTAGATATTACATACATTATTGGTGTATTTAGTCAATTTATGCATGAGTTAAGGACAATACATTGGCAGGGAGTTTTAGAAGTATTATCTTACATTAAAAAGGCTAAGGTCTAGTTTATAGAAAAAATGGCCACTTGTGCATTGAGACATATTTAGTTTTGGTTATGCATAGGATAGAGGAGATCGAAAGTTCACTTCTAGATATTACTCTTATGTTAGAAGAAATCTTGTTACATGATGTAGTAAAAAGTAGATTATTATTTCCAAATCTAGTATTAAATTCGAATATCGATCCATGACACAGATTGCTTGTGAAATGTTATGGCTCTGCTTTTTCTTGACAAATTTAGATTTTTCTGTTGATGTGCTCATGCAAATATATTGTGACAATTAGATTGTTATTTACATTACTAATAATCCAACTTTTCATAAGCACACCAAGTATATAGAGTTAGATTGTCATTATGTTCGAAACATGGTGATGCAATAGATCATCTTTACTGCTTATAGGCAGTTCTTTGATCAATTTGCAGATATTTTCACTAAGGAATTAAGTATTGGACTTTATGTTTCTCTTTTTACCAAGTTGAGTATGATAGATAGCTATATATGCTCCAATTTGAGAATGAGTGTTAGACTTATTGTAGTGTTATGTAGGTTAGTCTATAATAGGATAATTGGATATCCGTTTATAACCAATCCTATATATACGTTACCTGCTGATCAATAACACAATAATCAGTTATTCTCTCCCACTTTATAGATAAAATATTCCTAAATAATTTTAAGATAATATCTTAAGATATAATATTCTTAAAATATATAGAGATAATACTCTAAGATAAAATATCTTTAAAATATGTTAAGATAATATCTTAAGATATAGTATTCTTAAAATATCTGAAAATATAATACTTTTAAAAATATCTCAAGATAATCCTCATTACTAAATCCTCATGGTACTCACTTAGACTTATCACATCAGATACAAGAGGTTGATGAACATTCAATTCATCCATCAGAGCACGAAAGGTAATATACAATTCTTAGACAAACTGATTGTCTTGTTGTAGAGTGAGAAAATGTTCATACATTTCAAACATCCAGGAGATGTTCTTCACATGGTCATATGTTTCTTTAAAGGTATCTTAGATTTTCTTAGGTGGGGTGAGAAACATAACATTAGAAGCAATATTCTCCTCAATGTTATTTACAAGTTATGGAATCACACCATAATCGATAGCAAATCAGTCGTCACAGTTGGAATCCTTCAGTGAGGAAGGATCCTCAGTAATGTGTTTTAACCTCCTACAAGCCCCAAGGAACATTGTTAACACTTAGACTCAGACAAGATAATTTTTTCATCGTTGTACCACTGAGATTTTGCATCTAGGAATCATGGGAGGTACCAGATGGGTTGGATATGGATGCAGAAGCCATCACAGAGTACAAATATTACAACACAAGCAGTAACTGCAGCAAACAACACGTGCCAGAGGAGGCACACAGAAGCAAACAGCTGTAAACTGTTGTAACTGGAGCACACAAGCAAGGAACCCATCTGATTGGCACATAATCAGACAACTGGCACTATTCAGGCACATATGGGGCAAAACATGAGCCGCACAACAGGTAGATGGGCACACATAACCTATATATGCATCCTTATCCTGCGGCAGAGGCTATTGGAGCTACCAAAAGGGTCAGGAAGACCCACAGAACAAGGGGGACAGCTGCTGGATCTAGAGTGTGCCAACGGCAACAGCAGCAAGAGGCGGCAGCAGTAGGAGGCAACAGCAGCAGCAGCAGGTATAGGCAGTGGCAGAGTAGGTGAGGTGGTGGTGGCGGCGGTGCCAATGGGTAAGGAGGTGGGAATTAGGATTAGGCTCTTGATACCATATTAGATAGAAAAATAAGATCTATATCTCATCAACAATGTGTTACTAGTATATGTAGGCTACAACAGAGATATGGATACATGGATATTCAATAACTCATATAACTACTAATAACCTATTATCTCACTCAACAATATTCTCATCACATAATCAATTGCAGATGAATTTTTAAAATACTGATCCTATTTGCTAATGTAAATAAATAGATATTTACATTACAAATCCAATGTAGTCTATTTTCGCCTGCATTTATTGGTTTTCATCACCATTTGCACATTCAGTTTATAATAGATTACAGATAGCTTCTCCTTGTGTGTCATGAAGGATATCCATTTAACAGTTTACATTGCAAATTTGATTTCTAATGGACCAAAATGTGGTTATAAAAATGCAGGAATTTTGCTTTATGAGATGATGTATGGGCATACACCTTTTAGAGGAAAAAATAGGCAAAGGACTTTTACGAACATTTTGGAGAAGGGCCTCACTTTTCCTGGCAGCATTCCAGTAAGACTACATTCCTCATCAGATATTTATTCTGTAGGTGTATATGATTTTTCCAACTGTACTGTATACAAGTATTTTCATGATTGCTTTATTAAAATGACAATTTATCCACTGCAGTCACGGTCGAAACAGTCCTGACACAAGTTGATTTCCCTGCTGAACAAAAAATATGAGAAAGATGGAAAAAAACTACTGAAATGCATAAAAAACGTAGAAAAACAATGGGCCTTTTTAAAAATAGTAAATAGATAAAAATGATAAAAAATACAAAAAATCTATTACTGTTACTGGGCCGTTTTGGCCCAACCATAATGCAATAGCTCTCTATTTAAGATTATGAGATTTATACTGTGATGTAGGAACTCTGTATAGCTCTTACCTTTCAGTTTTCTAGATAAAATTTCAATCAACTGCGTAATTGAGCCACGAAAACTATCAGTAATAGTGCATAGTGTACTATGCATCAATTAGATTGAAGTCATAGTGTTGTTGTAGCATAAAGTTTTTTGTTGCCAAGTTAATAGATCAGTTATGTGATTCTATTCTACTATTTTCCAGGGTTTTGCAGTCTTACCATAGCTTGGAAATATAAGGCTGTATGACTGCATGCAGCCAACATGGCCGTGTGCACTATGTTTTTCATGTCCTTTACCTTAAAAAAAAAACATTTAACCTTATGGTTCAAATTTTCATATTATGAAGTACATCTGGTTAAATTTTCATTGTAGTTTGTTTACCCTCTTCATCTAAAAGTTTAAATTTTTAGTTAAGTTTAGTGTATTTTTTTTAGAATATAAGGTACATTAAGTTTAATGTATTTTGAGCCACTAAAAGTAAGAGCTATAAGCAATAAAGTAAACTCCAATTGTTGTTGAAGAGTATGTCATAGACCATGAAGTGGATCAGAAGGTATTACATTTAGATGTTCAAAAATTTAATGGTAATATAAAAAATATGTTAAATAAGTCATTTAGCTTTATACTCTCATACAATCACATTTTTGCCATGTTGCAAATACAAAAAGTTTCTCTGTATGCTGCGTCTACCATGGTTTTCTGCATAGAGTTTCAGGCTGGTATCTGTAAATGTCATGAATCCTTTCTCTTTCCAACTAGGAATAATAAAGACTACCGTGTTACTTACTGCTTACTTTGTTGCATGTGCAATTGCTGCAGGTCAGTCTTGCTTCTAGGCAATTAATCCATGGATTATTGCAGAAAGATCCCAATAATCGTTTGGGATCAACTAGTGGTGCTAATGAGATCAAGCAACATCCATTCTTCCAAGAAATCAATTGGCCCCTAATCCGTTGCATGGTAAAGTTACCTTTTAATAGCCCATTATACAATCGTCAAATATTTGTTTTAGTACTACTTGTTTGAATATACTAGTCTCTCTCCAAAGTTTCATGGTATCATAGCTTAGATATTGATCTAGGATTTCTTAAGCAAATATGTTTTCTTCTCTTTCCTTTGTATTTGTCAAGGCCATAGTTTTAAATGTCAATTCGTATTAGACTTTTGTTCATCAAAAATAAGAAATGTGTCATACATTGGTGGAATTGTCGGTGGAAACATAGTAAATTACGAAAGTCCACGAAAATAGTAAAAAAAAACTTCGAATTTCGATTTGAAACTGTTAGAGTAGTTATGTCATGTATTAGAGTTATGTGAGTTAGACGGATTATTGGATATCTATTTCGCCCAGGATATTTGATAAATCTTATATATATATAACTACATGTCCAAGAGTAATAGATTTTTTCTTCTTTTCACTCTCACATGGTATCTCTAGGTTGAAACCTAATTCCTATTCAACCCTAGGCATCGACATCACCTTCCCTCCCCATCTCTGATGCTATCTGCCACCCTTGACCACCTCAGGAAGCCTGCCGATGCCACTGGCCCACATATGACAGCTCACTGGCATCGACAGACCTCCCAGCATAGCTTGTCGGTGTTGCCAAGCCCCCTAGCTCATTCAACTGACTTCGATAAACCTCCCTGCATAGCCTGTCGATGCTGCCAGGGCTCTCAACATAGCCGACCGGCGTCGTTAAGCCTTTCAGGCCACTCCGTCGAAGGCTACAACCCTTCTAGGGCTGTCCGACGGTGTCATCAGCTCATCTAGGGCTATTCGGCAGCAACACTAGTCCCTTTGAGGGTCTCCTTCACAGCTGTTGATCCCTCTAGAGACCTTGATCGGCACCAACGATCAACCTTTCTTCACCTCATTTGAACAGTGATGGTGGTCGTCACATCGCTGTTCATATTTATGTCATAGACGGCCAACGTATCCAAATAGTCTCTGGTGTGTGGACTTGTCACGTTCACATGTGTTGGTGTAGTAGTCTGGCTACCTTTGCTAGTGTTATTTTTTTATATACAATGTCTTTGGGTCCTTTGTTTTATGGCACCACTGGTTGTCATTCATCACACCTGAAGTTACAGTAGACTTTGCCTTAATTTTTAGTCTTTACTTTTGATTGTGAATCATGTTAGTTAGACAAGCACATTGTGCTTCTTTTAAGCGTTTGTGTCTTTTGTTAAGTCAAATTTGTTTTAATTAGTCCATTGTGACATTTAAGGTCCAGCTAAAGTCTCATCTGTGTCTGATTATTATTATTATATTATTTTCATTAATAATTTCTCACAAGTGTTTTGAGTATATTTGCTTAAGGATCATAGTTATATTTTTGATGTATTCAAAACCTTTATTGTAAAAATAAAGAATCAATTTGTTATTCTAAAATGCTTGTATACAGATAATACTTTTGAATTTGTCTAATTCAGTGTTCAGTCTTATTGTGCATCTTTAGGAATTATATATTAGACTACTTGTCCTCACATCTCTCAACAAAATGGGGTTATTGAGTACAAGCATAGGCATATCCTAGGTGTCACACGTATCATCATGTTACACATGAATGTTCCAATATACCTTTGGTTTGATATTGTTTTCACTGCTATATATTTCATAAATAGGATGTTCTTTACTTCATTAGGAGGTGAGGTTCCTATTTGAGGTCTTCGGCCAGATTTTTATCTTTTTCCTTTAATCTCTAGAGTTTTTCGGTGTCATGTCTTTGTTCAAGATCTCTCACCTAGACTTGATAAATTATATTCCAAATCAATCAAGTGCATCTTTGTCTGTTACTTTCGAACTCAAAGAGGTTATCTATGTTTTCATCCTCCCACCAAACGATATTGTTTGTCTGCTGATGTCACCTTCTTTGAGTCCAAAGCTTAGTCTGATGATGCTATATTTGATGTCGAGTATTTTCCTTTTCCATCCATTGTTAACCTACTTACCACAGGTGACTTTGAAGACACCATTTCAAATAAGGAGGTGTCTTATCCATTGTAGGTGCATCACCGCGTCAACAAACATAAATGCCTCTAATGACGGAACCTTCTTCCTTTGCGAATGTAAATCCATCTCCAATTGGTTCTGATCTTTCAATTGTAATCCATAAGGATACTCATTCTTCCATTGCTCATTTAATTTCTAATTTTGTTTTTTATGATTTTCTTCACTCTGTTTGTGGTACCTTTGCTTTGTCTATTTTCTTTGAGTCTATTCCTAGGAATTATCAAGAGATTTTTCAAAATCCTAGCTGGACGGTAGTTATGGACGAAGAAATAATAGCATTATCAACTTGTGGTACTTGAGAGTTTATGACTCGTCCTGTCGGACCCACCATGGTTACCTATAGAGGGTTTATATAGTGAAGTACAAGGAAGATGTCATAGTTGACAGATGTAAAGTTAGACTGATTGCTTGGGGCTTCACTAAGACTAATGGCGTAGACTATGCAGAGACTTTTTCACCTATTGCCCATCTCAAGTCCATCAGAGTATTATTGTCTATTACTACAAATAATTTGTGGGAATTGTGCCAACTAGATGTAAAGAATGTCTTTTTTTCAGTGATCTGACAGATTTTATGCTTATGGAGTAATTTTCTGGGTATGTTGCTTATAGAAGGGATAGAGTATACAAGTTGAAAAAAATTATTTATGGTTTAAAACATAGTCCTTAAGCTTGATTCGATAAATTCAATTAGGTGGTTATGGCAAGAGGTTTTTTGAGATGTGTTGTTAATCATTCTGTCTTCTATAAGAAGACTACCAATGGGTGTGTGTTGCTAGCAGTCTATATTGATGACATATTGGTGATAAATAGTGATACAACAAGTAATAAAGAGATAAAGGAACGCCTTAGGACATACTTTATCACTAAGGATATAGAAAAGCTATGGTATTTCCTTGACATTGAGTTTATCTATGTAAAAGGAAAGATAGTATTGCTACAGAAAAAGTATGTTCTCGACCTTCTCTAGGAGATAGGACTTCTAGAATGCAAGTCAGAGAGTACTCTCATTGTGTAGACATCATTGTTCTAGGACACCACTTTAGAGTTATTACAAGATCTTGGTTAGTATAGACGTTTGATTAGAAAACTCATATATTTGGCAGTGATATAGCGAGATATCTCATATGCAGTTAGTTTACTGAGTTAGTTCATACATGAGCCTAGAAAAATACATTAGAATGGAGCCTTACGTGTTCTTACATATGTCAAGGATGCACCAGGAAAGAGCTTAGTTTATAGGAGTGGTATTGAAGATTGAGGCCTATTCTGATTCAAGGTATGTTGAAGACAGAGATGATAAGAAGTCTACATCTAGTTTCTGTACATATGTAGGTGGAAATCTTGTCACCTAACACAGCAAGAAGTAGAATATCGTATCCAAGTCTAGTGTAGAGGCAGAGTACAAATTCATGACATTGATGATCTTCGAGATGATGTAGATCAAATCACTTCTATCAAAGTTTGGTTTTACCATTGAGATGCTTAATCCTATGCATTATGATAATCAAGTAGTTATATTCATTGCTCATAATCATACCTTTTATAAGCATACAATGTATATAGAAGTTGACTATCATTATTTGGATGACTTGGTGATAAGAGGAATTATTTCAACACTATACACTCAGACCTTGTTTGGAACTTCTTTTGGATGACTTTTGGGTGGTTAGTTTCTGTCAAGCCATAAAAAATCACAGAAACAGTTCCAAATAGGGTCTAGTTCTCACACTTCTTACAGAAGCCACAGCTTCTAGATGAGCGAAATTATATGTAAATTCATGATTTTTCAGAAGAGCTTTTGGTAAAAACTAGTTGGAGGAAGCTTTTGGTAGAAGTTAGATAATAAGATATGTAATTACAATGCCAGTTTTATTATTTTTGATAAATTACTTAGAAAGGCAGAAAGGAAGAGGAGAAGGGTTTACAAGGGATAAATATGTAATTTAACTTTTATCAATGGATCTTTATTTACCAAACAAAATTTTTGAAGATAACTTAAAATCTAACTTCTACAAAAACTCCAAAAAGTCAACTTCTAAAAAAAAAAAAAAATCAAAATCTCACTTTTGCATTTAAGAAGTCGAAACGGAGTCTCAATCATCAGAGTAGTTAGTTAACATTTTCACAAAAGAATCAGTGTAGGGGTTTTTGAGTCTTTGTGTATTAAATTGGGCACGATAGATATATATATCTCCATTTAAGTGGGAGTGTTAGAGGAGTTATGTATTAGAGTTATGTGAGTTAGATGGATTATTGGATATTCATTAAGTCTAGGATATTTGATAAATCTTATATAAATATATGTAACTACATGTTCAACAGTAATAGTTCTTTTTTTTCTTTTCACTCTCACAGAAACTCTCGGAGAAGTTAAAGTAAGCAATAATCTACTTTTAAGGCTACTTAAATCTACTTTCTAAACTTGTATCACATTAAAATACGCTACATAAACTTAATACAAATATCTTAAAGTATATATACTATCTTAAAATATATAATAAATGTATAAATCATACTTTAAATATACTTAGTTTATGTTTAAAATGAATAGTTGTCACAATATTCAATAAGGAGAGAAAGTAGAGTTGAGAGAATTTGAGTGTTGGAGTCTTATTTAGGATCATCCCAAATGTTGCCATTTTGTAGAGTCCCCTATTCCGAATATGTATCTTAAATATGAGTATACTAATTTTATAGATTTTATTGTATTATTAGGTTAGATTTATGTAATATCAAAGAAAATGCATGCGCTAGAACTCAAGAAGGGATAGAAGGAAATGAAGAATAAGGTTAAAGAATGTTGGTCCTTTAACGGGCATGTCGAATGACACTGTACAAATTCAGTGTAAAAAACACTTAATGCCGATCGACACTTCGATTTACGCCGAAACCATGGTCATGGCAATATAGGCACAACACCAATTTTTCAAGTACAATCTCACCACATCTGCTTCTTCGTTAATATGAGTTTCTAGGGTATTGTACCCTAATTTTTGGTGTAATTACCATAAGTTTGCATGATAATGTTAGAATATATATATTATTACATTCTTTCCTTCTAAGTCTATCACTATCTAAGAGAAATTTATTTGTTGATAACTTTATTTTACAGGAAAGGTGCCTGGTGGCAAACTTAAGTCTCTTGGAAATAAGCTAGACAAGCAGTATTATGAAAAATCACATGGATGCAAATACTTCGTTTGTTATGGATATCAAGCAAGAGAAAATAATCTAACAGAGAACATAGAAATTTACATGGTTCATTTAAAGGACTATGATCACTGACAATGGCAAATTGTTCTTCACCATGGTTAAAGAAGATGAGAGGGGTATGAAATAATGTGAACGAATACCCTAACCTTAGTGTAGATAGAGTATACATAAAGGCTTTTGTAGAGATAATTCCTCAAAGTACCCTGAATATAGGTAAAAAAAAAGAAGGCAAGATCCAATGTCCATAAGTTCTTTCAATGTTAGGGCGCCAGATTTGTAACTGACTGAGAACAAACAGATAGGTTACGATTCAAGTCATCTCAACATTGTCTTAAAGCTTGTCTTTAAGTTGTAGAATCTAAAAATTCTTCTTCTTAATTATTTATTCAAGACCCATGATGAAAGTTGTGATTGTTCTCGTGCTTTTTATGCCTTTGCAGATGCCTCCTCAATTAGATGTGCCTCTTCCATTGAATGTGAATGAACCAAACTCCAAAATCAAGGATGAGCGATGGGATGATGAGGGGGCATTTGTTCAGCCCTTAGAGGTGTGAACCACATTGCAAATCAAGATTGAATATCTTAATCAATTTTATCTGCAGGCACGGGTCTTCATGCTCTATGTGACAACATTTTATCTGATAGGATGCAAGAGGGAGACGACTGTTTTATCTAACATAGAACATTTTATCTATGTGACAACTTGCTTAATGTTTATCTGATTGGGATATTGTATTGATGTTACATTTGTATATGTTCTATGAAGTTGAACAGCAAACGGAGCACATTAGTGAAGACCTAGTCAATTTTTTCAGTTGAATGTGAAACAGTTTTGTTTGTTGTGATGCTGATATACATTAAGCAGAATGTAAATTATTCCATAGTGTCATTGATTGCAATCATTAGACTTGCAACAGACAAACAAAATATTTGTAATCTTCTATGTTAGGGACGTCAAGTGAGAGATCAAAACAAATACACAAAATATAGATTCACGTGCTTCACTGTAAACAACTACATCTTTGGGTAGTGATAAATTGCTTTTCACTATATGAAACAAGTATTATAGAAGAGAGAAGTAATATTAAGGATAATACATCAATACCTAATCTTAGCATATAAAGAGTATATGTAGGCTTTAGATACAGATATGATAGAAAATAGTATCTGTCTGAATAGTCGTGGACCTTGAGCATAGTTGTTGATCTGGAGCTTAACAGGAGGGGATGTTTGCTCCCCATAGATCCTTGTTTCGGGTTGTTCTGTGCCCCTAATGTTAGTGTTCAAGCATCTCAATAATCCATCTAGATATTGATTTAGTCTATTCAAACGATAAACATGCATATCCCATCCGGACGCAATGTCTAATTCAGTTGGAAGGAATATGGAAGGTCAAAGGTGACTGAGCAATTGCTTGGATTGCACAGCTGCAAGATTGTATAGAAGAACATGATTAGTTTAATGAGCCATGAATATATGCGCAAAGGCTTGCAGTTGACAGTCATGGTCTCATTGTTGTAGGGCTTTGTTTAGTGTTATACTTCGAATTTTATGCCCGATTACAAGTAGGTTATGTGTTTTGGTCCACACCTGGGGTCAGAAGGTGGTGTGATCATACGGCCTTCTGTATCCTGAGAGCCACCAGGAAGCAACTAAAGATGCTCTATCGGTGATCCTGATTTGTAGCAAGAACAAAAAGAAATACTCATGCTAAGTACATTTAGTTGAACCGTCCAGAGTACCTGATGCTATTTGATGCATCAGGTTGCTTCCTACATTGTCAATGACCTTAATCAGCTTTTAAGATGTCCTGCATCTATAACTTGATAAATGGGAAACCAACATAATACATTATGTATTTTAGTTGCTATAGAAACCATATTCTTCAAAAGTCCCTTATATGAGCAGTACAAAGCAGTTCCCTATTAGCCAAGCCACCCTAATCTTGCTCTTCATTTCAACTTCGGGGTCTGACGTAAGATGAAAAGAAAGATCTGTTTCCAGAGGAAAGCAGAGTTTACTTCAGACTATGGAGAGAGACGCAGAGATCACCAGGCATGTGCAAAGATCTTCTCTTTTTCCAGCGGAAAAAGGAAGGAATTTTTGCTTTTACCTTGAGATGGGCAGGCATTGCATCTGAGCTGTGAAACTGCAACCATGGAACTTCACCGAGACAAAAATCTAGCACTCCTGAGTCATCCAATATCTTGATGCTAGATGCTGATTAGTTCAGGTAGCTGGAAGGTGATAACATAGGATTCCCTTGAGCAGTCGCTTCTTGATCTGACCACCAAAAGTTCAACTTTCTTCTTGATCCTCTTTCTACCGACCTTCTAGAAAAAGAAAAAAAACACTAACCAAGCAAACCATACGATCATGAAACAACTGTATATATTAGTGTTTACAAAAAACAGAATAAGAAAAACCCTGTAATTATAAGCTTTCTTCTCAATGCTTGTTTGCAAGTTGTTTTTATGCGATTAAAGTCGGTGTCTTTTCTCATTGTCGGCCTAATGTTAGCGAAAAAGACCCAAGAAGGCCAGCATCCAATGTCTTAGCAGATTATAGCCTGACTAGCTGTAATACAAATGCCAAGATCAGCTACTGCTTCCAGATACCTGATCTATACGTGTCAAAACACACACAGTACTAGTTCCTCGATTCATCACACTGGCATCCATTGCCTATCGACTTGTGCATGTGCTCCAGAAAACTTACTTTTTCCCGGAGTATAAATACCATGGCCCAATATTACTCCATTGCATGCAAACCCTTCTTAGAAAGTAAAAGTACGATTTTAAGACCACAAAATCGTGAGCAGCCACAAGCAGCATGAATAGACTATGTTTTATAGAGAAAAAGACAAAAACATCTGTTATTTCCAGGTCTCGTTCTAAGGATCTCCCCATCGGCCAGAACCATGAAGGCAACCATGGGGAGAGGGAGGAGTTCTTCCATTTCAGACATCCACACCACCCTCTGGTTCCAGTCACCTCACCTTACCTCTTCACTTGCATGGGTTGCAAAGAATATGGTGCAGGGAAGAAATTCACATGTCACAGTTGCTACTTCGACCTGCATGACTTCTGCGCTATGGCTCCTCCATCCTTGCAGGGCCATCCCTTTGGCAACAAACACCATCTTGTTTTCATGACTAAATCAGGTGGTACGTTCTCTTATTGCAATATATATGTATATCATGATATTATTGTTCTCTTGGTAGTATTACTTCAGAGATAGTTGCATAAAAAACAGATAATATATAATTGATTGACATCATCATTAGAAACCTAAACCATATGAGAAAATCGTTGATTTTAAGGGGTAAAATGGATGTGGGATTTAAGGGGAACTTTCCATTGATCTACTAAATGGAATGCATGCATGCAGGTGGATTCCTACGTTCAAACTGTGACATCTGTGAGAAAACAGCAAAAGGATACACCTTCCGTTGCACCACCTGCAACTTCGAGATGCATCCAAGTTGTTCTCTCCTCTTGTCCGAGATGACATTTCCCTCACACCCCCACGCCTTGAAGTTAACATTCGCTTCGACCTCCACCATCTGTAGGATATGCATGAGACGACGATCGGGCTGCGTCTACCACTGCATAACCTGTGACTACAGCCTCCACGCAGTGTGTGCTAAGAACATGGTTAACGGCCTTCATGTCAATGGCATCCAGCCACCGGAGAAGGCAAACAGGCTCGGCAAGGCGGCGAAGGTCGCCTCCCATGCTTTCTTGGGGTTTCTTGGAGGCCTGATCGAGGGGATTGGGGAAGGAATTGGTGATGCACTCATAGAAAGTATCGGGAGGAGCAGGAGGAGCAATAGAAGCAACATTATGAACAGATAAGTAAGGTCTAACGTACCGTTCTTTATCATGGATATGATATTAAAACTTGAAGCTAAGAAGATCAGTGACTGTCGTAATTGATCTTACCGAATATTGCATGCTATATTAAAGGTGGAGTGACAAAATCAAATTGTTGTGGTCCTAGATGGATGGAGAACCACTAATTCCTTGAGTAATAATTAAAGCTAATAAGTGTCCACCTGAGTTTTCACTTGCTGGACATTAAATTTCTTGTGTAAGCAAAGGTTACAGTTATTGGATATAAATATAATTAACCAAATTACTGGTCGGGCATCCCGCCTTTCTGCTCTAATTACATGTCCTCCTTTACACATAGGCGTTTTAGATTTCTTTACACAATATCTAACTTCCAAGATCCACCGACTCTCGTTAAATTAGATTGCTTTCTTACTCTCGCTGCTGGGAGCTCACTTTTCTGAATTTATTTGCATGGGTAAGCCCCGTTTAGTCTTTTGACTACACGCCTATGTGCTTAGATAATGTATTACTTGGACGTTACAGCGTCCGTGCCAAGTTTGTCTTCGGAAGCGGTTGCATTAAGGAGCTGTAGGGGTGGAGATGGAATAGTAGGGAGCGGAGCCATCGGGAGATGAATCGTGGGTGGCTCGTGATGGCAATATTTATGAGAAATAAGACGTTTTGGGTTCAATCGTGAGTTATATACAGGGGATATTGATCTTCTTTGTTGTGGCAGCATCGAGGAAAAGAGGAAGAGGAGGTTACCAAGAGGGAGAGAACTCGCCGGTGTGCGAGGATCACTGTAGACCATCGGGAGTATTCACTGACAGTGGGCTTACCGATGTGAGAAGTCGATATGTAATGGGTGTAAGGCCATCTGACAATGGTAGAGGTAGGAATTAAACAAAGGAGAGGCAGGAGGACGGTACTTTACATCATATATTTTTACTACACATAATGTGGAAGAAATTTAAGACCTACTCTATCAAGTTTAATCCTTAAATATTTTGCTAAAAGAGATTTTTTATTTGAAGTATTTTGAAGATCTTCATTAGACGGTTGAGTGGAAGAATCTGCCGCTAAATTTTGAGAAGAACATTTCTTAAGAAAAGCTTCAATAGTGGAATTCTTAATCATGTTAATACTAACCTAATCAAAATCATAAGTAAACTAAAATTTAATCAATTAATACAAAAAAAACTCTAAATAAATTATAACGATGAGATATAAAAAGAAACATATTAAAGCATAGTAGACAAAGATATACAAAAACATGATTAGTATGGTTACCTTAGGGGAGTTAAGGTCGCTTTTCTTACAAACAAAACTCAAAACACGACCTCGCCTAGATAAGCTCCAACAAGTGTGTCACCAAATCCTCTAAACACTTATTCAAAGAATATCTTAATATAAATATAGATATTTTTTAAAAGAAAAACGTAGACTTATTCATTGAACAACAGAGATACCTCTGTTTTTCTACATAAATCAGGCCAACAATTGAGAGCACAAAGTAGAGGAGGGAGAGTAGTTTGTCTAGTTGTGGGTGTGGGACGGGGGAGGAGGAGAGGGAGTGGAAAAGGGAGGAGTAGGCGAAGGAGGACTGAAGGAGGAAGTATAGGTGGCCTGATGACGGAGTAGCTTATGGACGATGATGGAGAGTGCGTGGTGGAGGAAGGGGAGCAGGTCGTAGGTGTTGGAGGGGGAGGAGGAGAGGGAGTGGAAGAGGGAGAAATAGGCAGAAGAGGACTAGAGGAGGGTGTATAAGTAGCGAGGGAGGAGGGCCCCTGCCCCAACCACCTAGAGGGAGAAGGAGAACTTGTGAAAGGGATAGAGGGAAGGGCGACAGTGAGTCGGGATGTATCATCGTATAATAACGTATTTTTGTTATTAGGTTTGGAGAAGGAATTTAGGTTTGTTTTGTGAATTTGCATAATAGTCTTAGAGTTTCAAAAAAAATTCTCAAAGGTGAGTAATTGACATTGTCTCTCAATTTTTACACTTTATCAATAAACATATATAATAGGATTTCTTGGAAATAAGACTATTATTATACGATGATAGTTAATTACCTAAATTTAGAGTTTGATGTTAGTGGTTGTTGGGGATGTGAGTGGAATGTTGGGTGCCTGAGATGAGTGTTGGGTTTATTTGTGGAGTGTTGGTGTTGAGAGGTTGAAGAAGGGAGTTTTACATAGAGGTTCTTGATTTGATTTATTATTATATATGTTGGATTGATTATATGCTTGGTAGTTATTGAGAAAATTTAAGATATATCATGTCTTTTTGTAGAATTGTGATTAAGATTATAAGCTTAAGAACTATGTCCTATTTGACCTTAATATATTATTGAATAGATTATGTTTGTGTTTTGGAACCCATACATAATACTCTTGAGTTTCTAAATTTTTTGTAATATTGTAGAAAGATCCTTGAAGTTTGTAAAACTTTATTTAGTCCCCGATTTGTACACTACAGAGATAGATCTACGACTAAATTCTTATAGACTATTCCATTCATTTTGTTATATGAATGTAGGTTCCCACTTATAGTTAATAATGTTGATTTAGGTAATTGCATATTCTATAATATTGGACTTTGGATTGATAATTTTTGAAATAAAACATTGGAAATTTATCTAAAAGTACACAACAAACACTAGACATACGAAACTTTTACTGAAATTGTAAGTCAAATCCTAAAATTGTATAAAATCAAAATTTTAACAATAACATTAATAATAAACATGTACATGTCTTAATTATTGAAGAATGACATATGTTTAAAAGATACCTAGTTTTGAAGTACACTTTTGGTGCTTTTGATCCTCATTCTAAAATTAGAAACCTTTGGTGATTTTGCAGTTAGATCCCTCAAGTTTAGAGAATTTAGAATTGAACACATATATAATAAAATAAGGATTGTAATGTTTGTTCAAGGTTTATTCCATTTGAAAACATAAAGTGAAAGATAGATTAAGGTCTTGACATATGGTTCTTTGGAGTAATGATCTTAAAGGAGGATGTACTAGCTTGACAAGATTTAGTGTTTGGTCTTTTTGATTATCTAGTGGCAACGATATCAGATCTGATTGATGTTTACTGATTGACATAGGTTGGTATATAAAGTCTTCACTAATGGATTAAGTGTGTAGTTGAATATGTAAGAACAGGAGTGAAAATGAGTTATATACCAATTAAAAGACCACATTATGTCAGTTGTGGATAGTCTAAGAGATTCATTAAAAGACTGAAAGGAAATGAAAGTAAACATGTAAAATTTGATTATGAGTCTGTTTAGAAATGTGGTAAGTTAGAATCTCATATGCATACTAGGTTTTTCATAAACTCAAATTATCATATTGTCTAATTGCAGGTACTCATGAACTTTAGTTTGGACTTATTTAGTGAATAGTTTGGCTCAATCAATACACATGTGACTCAAAAGAATACAGTTTTAATGATGTTTTAAATTTTAAGTTATGTAATAGAGCTTTTATAGATAGATTTAAGAATTGTAATAAATAATGGTATTTTAATTATTCTCTTTTATCTATTTGTAATGTTCACATAATCACAACGTCTTTGTTATTATTTCTGCTAGTCCATGCATATGTGGATGTTACAGATAACCTCTTGGATAAGGCCTTACCAAGGCTTCAAGGAACTTGTTGTGTTATCTTAGTCAAATCCTTTATCTTTCTCTAATCCTTCCTTGAAGCTAGCTTTCAAGCTTAAAAACATTAAAAGGCTAATATTAAACTTTGGCTTAGAGGCAATCCAGACAATAATTTCAAGCGTTTCCTTGAAGTTGAGCATTGCGTTTCCCTACAAGAGAGACGTTTTAAGAATAACCTCCGAGGATAACACTACCAAATTCATCGATGGTTTATTGAAAAATTTATTGTGGTCAACATCAATCAATAAATTCTGTAATTATTGAAACAATTAATTTCCACTAATTCATTGCTAAAGTATAACATATTTTATTAAAGATATCAAGCCTCATCTATGTTAAATGAGGATAAGCCTAGAAAGTTTAATAATTGACACTCCTCCGAAATCAAAGTTGTGTACGGCAAAGCAGAGGAATTTCACCAAATTAACAGTGTATTAACATCGCTAACTCTAGAAAACCCAATACATACATTGATTATGGCAATCATAATTACATCATAAAGATAATGATTCAAAAGTCAGTGGCCAAACTCAGAAATTTTGATTAAGAGGGTTAGTAATTATTTAACTTGAACCTTTAAAGAAGAATCGTAACTAAACCGAATATTTCGTTGATAAAAAATTCCATTGATAGAAAATTCTATGCTTAAAGAAGCGTTTTTCACTCAATAAAGTTAAAATAAATTACAAAATATGACATGAATATTAAAGTAAACTGCAATGTCCATTTCGAGGGTACAAATTTTGCAATCTTTGCAAAATCTCCTCAATATCAACGGTGTCAAATATCTCTCTCTCAGTATATGATATCAAGGAGTAGATCATCCATTCAACTCACATCAGTGTACGCAATCATTTATCAATTATATTTGTAGCAGAGAACGCTCTATCAATTGTGGTAGTTGAAATCGATGAAGTCAAAGTGAATGAATGAACAAAAAAAAAAACCGTCTTTTTTATGCTTAATATTTTTTGAAGGAAAGTCACCAATTCCTTCTAGACAATAAAATCAATAGTTTGATAGCAGGTTAGGAATATAATTTTCAAGTTGAGAATCAATCTTCGTGGGTTTAGCCTTTAAAAAATCAGATGGATAAAGTTTATGAATAAATTTCATCGTATTCGTTTTCAAAAAAAAAAAAATTCATCGTATAAAAAGCAGAGAACAAGTTTCTTGAATCGCGGCATGCCACACATAGAAGAAGCTTATTGTTATTAGAGGTGAATATTATCATTGAACTTGTCTAAATATCGAAGTGTTGAATAACTTAATTCGATAGCAGAGTGAATTCTTGAGCATTGAGTCAATATCCCTATCCAACTACATTTTTTTCTTCCATGTTTGGAACATTCATCATTTTCTTGACAGAAATTGACGTCTTTTTCTAGTGAACAAAGGTTGATTAAATTGTCATTTTTGGGTCATCAAAGTAATTAAATTGAAGTATAAGGATTACTTGTAATTGTTCCATACAGATTTTAACAACGGTCATATATAACATTGACAATATCTTAGTCATTCCTTTGTAATGCTTGGTCATTCCTTTGAAATGTTTTTGAAAAGTCATTTGTTTGTGAATGGGTTGTGCTATAATTGTTTTGGGCTTCTTTACCGAATTTTTTTGTAATACTTATTCATTCCTTTGTATTGCTTATGATAAGTCATTTGTTTGCATTGACAAAGCATAGTTCATCATTCGGTACAAAACTATTACTCTATTTAAAAGGTCATGGATTTGTATCCCAATAGATGAAGAATTTTTGGGAAAAAAGGTCATTTCTTTGCAAATGGGTTGTGGTAATTGTTTTGGGCTTTTTTTTTAATCAATTTTTGTCTTATAATGCTTGGTTATCATTTATTTGTAATTCTCATGATAAGTCATTTGTTTGCAAATGGGTTATTTAGTAATTGTTTGGGTTTTTAAATTCAAAATCACCTATCCTATTTTCCCCGAAATAAACTCATTTTCAAATGTCTATGGGGTTTGAACTACCTACCTCATACAAGAAACATTGCCACTTGATAAAGTAATTAAGCTTTTTTAGCAGAATCTATGTTTTGGGTCCTTTTTTGCTGATTTTATGCATGAGACTTTGAGTTTATTAGGTATTATTATATTAGTTTACTACTATTTTATGGCAAACTCAAAGCCACAATGAATATTTAATTATACAAGGATTGGAATATATTAGGTTTGATACGATGGAAATTAAGGTTTCAAGGGGGTTTTTCAATAAAAGTTTGAATATTTTAACATTTCAACTGGGTCATCGAAACACCCCTAATGGTGTTTATAGTGCCTCCTTGGAGCACTGATATAGTCCTCTTAAAGTGTTAATCTTGTAAACCTTCTTGTTGATTTCCATATAAATATGAGCATGACTTGAAAGCCGTACTATATCTTAATTGGCATTGCCTTTTGTCTTCACCTATTGCGGCCCATGAATCATGTTGAATATGACTTGAATTATGATTGTAATTAGGGACAACTTAGTCATTTGGACCTAGTATATATATGCTAGGGTTCCCATTGTTATGACCAACACCCTTTTGTATCCCTAATTACACATAGTGAAGAACGCCTCTCCATCCGTGGACGTACCCAATTCGGGGAACCACGTAAATCTCTGTCTTGTGTGATTTTGTTTGTTGCTTGGATTTGGTTTGGCAATTAGTTT
>JAMKQA010011219.1:0-19096 GCA_024699735.1 Posidonia australis
AAGATTCTTATAGTGGGAACAGCACTTTCAAGGATTTGTTCCTGTCCATGTAGACTTTTGGTGGATAGAAGAGTAAAAAACAACTTATGGGTTGGAAGTAATAAGCGAGGGATCAAGAGACAAATACATCCAGATGTTGTTCCTGCTCACATAGACATTCAACGGAGAGAAGATAAAAAAGAACTCATGAGGTCCACATAATAAGGGAAGGATCAAGAGACAAGATACTGAAGGAGGTCGGAACCTCAGCCATGCTTACTTACCTTTAATTCTTCCCCACTCCAACACTAACAGTCAGCAGAGAAGGCACCTGATGTGCATTCCGAGGCACCTTATTGCTTTTAGACTTTGACATTACTCCCAACATCTTCCCCCTGAATTACTAACTCTTAAAACATCACCCAACTATCCACCACCTACTGTCACCACTTTCTCACCCCTTGACCACTCCAAGATTCTTATAGTGGGAACAGCACTTTCAAGGATTTGTTCCTGTCCATGTAGACTTTTGGTGGATAGAAGAGTAAAAAACAACTTATGGGTTGGAAGTAATAAGCGAGGGATCAAGAGACAAATACATCCAGATGTTGTTCCTGCTCACATAGACATTCAACGGAGAGAAGATAAAAAAGAACTCATGAGGTCCACATAATAAGGGAAGGATCAAGAGACAAGATACTGAAGGAGGTCGGAACCTCAGCCATGCTTACTTACCTTTAATTCTTCCCCACTCCAACACGGTCAGCAGAGAAGGCACCTGATGTGCATTCCGAGGCACAGCCATTATCTAACCACCTCCTACTAAAAGGCAACCAGGCCCAACAAAGTTATCTTGGAATAACCTCAACAAAGTCCAATAGTAGAGTTTGCAAAACAAATTACACTAACCATGGAGATTGGCTAGCAAAGTCTGCAACGAACCATTTGCAAACCCATCATCCACCTTACTCGAAGAAGGTATCCAGTTTCAATAATAAACATTTTTGAAAAGTTCAAAATCATAATAGCATCTCAAATGTGTTTTAATGAATCCACAATAAGTATTTTAGTCCATTTAAATATCCTTTTTTATAGAAGGATATGATGTTTCAGAATATGTGAAAATTCCAAAAGAATAAAAGGGTAATTAAAAGGTAAAATAAAAGAAAAGGAAGATCAATGCATAATATACGCAAATAATCACACCTCAAATCCTAATAGGCTTTCCCCTACAACAACCTAAGAATACCCCATACAAATGTCTAGACTCTTAAATCTTAGAGAAACACAAAACAAATTCCTTAAATCTCCATATGAACATCTAACAGTCCAATAAAGAAGCTTCATTGTTGAACAATCTTCTCTGTGGATCATTCCTTCTCCCTCTCTATAATTATCTTCGGAGCTTTATGGAATTTAACTTCTTGCCCTCTAAATAAAATTCCACAGAATCACCAGCCGCTGCATCGTCGTTTGTTAGACACTCCTCCAAAAATCATTTAATACATTATTAAGCTTATCTAAATTGAGAGGAGAATCCAAGTGGGAGTCGAGATCTTCACCTTTATCTCTCTCCTGAATTTCATGATCTAGCAGCTGACAGAAATAGATTTCCATGCCACCAACCTCTTTCACTAAAACTTCACCAGCTTCATTATCCACATCACTGCATGCAATCTTCAAAGTTGCTAAGAGCCCACCTGATTCTAGGACACCAATCCCACCGAAAAGCACAGAACCCAACAAAGAAGTTCCCTCTTCCATAGGTTACCGAACAGCCTTCACCATATGGGCCTCACTGATCTGCTCTGTACCTTTATGATTTCACCTTGCACTTCCTTGTCACCTAATGATTCAACGTGGGTTCCAATAATCTCCTCCCATAATTTGCATAAGGCCTCACAATAGAAAGATTTTAAAAACTCTCTCATCTAAAGGGTTGACTTATTCTGGTGACTCTTCTCCAATTACAGAACTAGCAGGAAAACCCACAAATCTGGAGCTATGAATGAGTCACTATTCCTGAAAAAAATTCCCATAATGAATTTCTTCATCTGAAATTTAAACTGAGCCAATCACCCTCGATTTGTGTCTAACAAAAAATACCTGGAAAATCATCCTCAGTCCCACTGTCACCCCTCTCTTCTTAACACTGCTCGCCTGAGCTGTATCTCCACCCACTGGAGCCTTCATGACTTGAACCTCCAAAGGATCACCCATCCATAGAGCTATCAGATTATACAGAACTTCAACTTGAAAGCAGTCACCTGCCTTTAAGAGCATCTTATATACTCTCCCATCAATAAAATGTCATAAAATGGAAGGAACCAATGGTCTTTCCCAATCTAATATATGGACACATGCAACTTTCAGTAAAAGATCTTGATTCTGTAACCCCTCCACACCGAGGACGATACCGATCTCACTGAAGAGCTAATCAAAAATTGCATTCTCCTAAAAACCTTCAAGCAAACCAGCGACTCCAAGACAAAGGACTTCTAGGTTGAATCAACATATCCTGTAGAGGACTTACCAAGGTTTGTGCTCTATATTTCCTCACGTCAGTCTTCTTCAACCATAAAAATTGACGTAACAAAGACATCTACTTAGGATAAAGTAGCAAAACTGGCATTTCCTTCAACATCTGGCAAAAAGGGAAAACTCTGGCATTGTGTCCATCACCTTAGCAGTTCCTGGAAATAGTACATCTTTGACACTCCCATGAAATATATATCTTAATACTGAAAAACCTTTCACCTAGGTAAGAACTAGCATTACGTCTTAACATTAATAAAATCAATGCCTAATATTATGGCAGGACAAAATGCATCTAAGGGGTCATTGTCACTAACCTGAAAGACTTCATCATATTGTCAAACATCGTTGTATTTGTAAGAGTTGCTATTGAAAGCAGCACATGACAACCATCAAGCATTTCACTGAACCAATGAAATAACATTTTAAGAATCATAAACTGCTAAAACAGCTAGAAAATGTACTGCTAGTGAAGTACCTTTCACTTCTGCCCAATCTGATTGCTGCTATAGCAGCTTCAGAAGGATTAATCCAATCTGTAACAGCAAATAGTATCTGAAGAAGGTGCTTCTCTTGACTTTGTCCATTATCTAAACTCTTACAGAAAACTTGAATTAGTACACAGATAAATTTTTCAAAAAAAAAATTGCTAAAACCTAGCACAGAATTATATCACCAGTATAACCAGGGATAAGCAAGTTAATTATGAGCAACATTCATACACATCATTGATTCCAATGATCTCTCTCATTTCCCGTGCAAGAGATGCCATGCATCAACATGTGATCTTAGATATGAAAAAAACTACATGTAGGTTCTTTAAATTCATGTGTTGTTCTTTGATTCGTATACAGAATCAATAATTGGGAAGATTTGAAAAATTGTAGCAAGGATAAGATTAGGTGATTCACAATTAATTTCTCGCTATTCATGATTTTTATAGGCATCATGTGCATATTTATGAGTGTAACATAAATGTTTGGTTGTTTTTGAGTTTTCCTTTGTGTTTGTGTTTGTCTTTTGTCCCGCTTTTTATGTGTTTTGTTATTGGTTCCATGTTGAAACTAGGATTTTATCTTTTGTCAGAAGTCTATCTGCTGGATAGATTTCTGTTTCTGTAAGTCCTTGTATTTCTTCCTTTGATTTTTAATAAAATTCACATTTATTTCTCAAAAAAAAATGTGAACAAATTTAATTGGAAAAGTTCGAGGAAAAGCCCTCAGATGTATACAATACTTGCACTTATTAATGAGTCAAGCATTACAAAAACCTTCAGCTGAAAATGTGGATGACTACACTAAAACCAAAAACCTAAAGTATTTACAACCCTCATGTCCAAGCCAAATTCACATTGATGTTATCATATACATAAGGAGTTGCTTTGCTTGCCAAACTAATCTCATCATTTCTTACTTTTCCATCTTAAAAAAGCTGCAAAAAGTGGAAAATGTAATACCTTCTGAAAAAGATTTATGGTTTCTCTCTTGCACCAAACCAACATTGGCTCTCTCTTCTCTCTATTAACAGGGTCTCTGCAATGTTCTCTTGTGGTTTCTTTCTGCCCTCCCCCCCCACATTGGTTTCAGTGGTCTTACAGTAGTCTTACAGCAGAGACCTCCCTATAACAGAGAACGAGGACTAATGCAGGCTTCAACAGTAAGGATCCACCAAGACAGACAGATTAGTGGGAAAGAAGGGCGTAGGGATTAGTCAAGTGATGAAAGGATTAGGATACCACCTTGGCTGCCCAACCTTCTTGTTTTACTCATAAATTAATGATTAAGTGATTAACTTATAAGGAAAGCATGTACTTAATGTGCCATGTGTAATATTCTGATGACATTTTCAGTTATATTCTGTTATGCCAGAGATTGTAATCAAAGGCATGAAAGAAGAATCTTTAAGGAAATACCAGAAGGAAAAATAGTCCCGCTCAATGAACATAACTGCACTATAAGCTGCCGAGAAGAGACAGCAAGTGGCGAATCAAACCACAATACATCATGTAGACATCTTTTCCGCAATGTCCCGTACAAACCAAGAAGCCATGCGATATGTCCACTCGAAATCAAAACATCATACCATGCCTTTCCTGGCTACAAATAGCACAAAAGGTTAACGACATCAAGCTGAACTTTGGTAATGGTACCACAAAAATAGGAAATGAACTCAATAATTAAAAATACAACATTGCCCTAGAGCATCTGGTTGATATCTAAAGTCAATTTAATTGACTTAGCATTCAGTATTTTAACTTTGAATCTTATTTGGTCAATGATTTACTAGTATGCCAAGTGAAGATATCATAATTTTTTTGTAATAATTGATGCAGTTAAGGACAACTTTGAATTTAAGGTAAATCAAGTGGATATCAATATCTAGTGTCCGCTATATATTTGACACAGGTTTGCCTTAATGCTGGAATTGCATCTTTTAATCATCTTTCCAAGACACAAGCAATATCCACACTCGATTTCCTATTCAAATCACAGAGATCTTTCTCCTTCACCACCTTATTCAATCCATGCACCAGCTAAGGATCTTCATGACAACACCATTCAAGGGGGTAATTGTTATTCCAACAAATGTTATTGCTCCTCCTATGTAGCACCAAATACATAGTTGGTTCTCAATGTTGGGAAGCGGATAGGTGGTTGGATAGAGCATATACAGTAAAAAAGTAGCTCGCCAAAGTGCGATTGTAATAGCTAGCTTTCGGCACAAAAGTTGACCATGATTCAAAAGGAGTAACTAGTAACAACATCAAAAAAAAAATCAAACAATTTAACTATGCTGGATCACAAATATTGATCATGATTCAAAAGGACATTAACAAGTAACAATTAGTAATAGCAAAAAATACACATAATTCAATTGTGTACATCCAACAGGGAGAACTAGGACAGTTAATAATTTGATGTAATGAAGTGGATCTTATTAAAGATACCCATGGAGTATATTGATACAGAGGAGTGTTCAGTGAGGCACTGATCTTACTTAAGCTAAATGAGGTCTGTTAGGGTTATTAGAGTTAATGGGTTAGATCGATTATTGAATATCCATGTAGTTTGGGGTGTCTTATAAATTCTATACATATTTGTGTACTTTTTGCTTATGAGAGATATAGAGCTTTTATTCCTTCGTTCTAAGATGGTGCCAGAGCAATAAGTTAAACCCTAACCCTAGGATGGTACCAGAGCAATAAGTTAAACCTTAACCCTAGCCACCACCCCTCCCTCCATTATGTGTCACCGACCACCGTTTTCGACACCTCTCCCACCGTCAACCAAGCCAAAGGGCCTCTCCTACACAACCATCAAGGCCTACAAGCCCGTCTTCCATCGTCAACTTCACCAGTAGCCCCTTCCAACGCCGTCAAGGCCGTCCACCCTCTCTTTCCATGCTGTTAGTAGGGCCGACAACTACTGCTGGCCCTGCAGCGCCTCTCCGATGCTTCCTCCACACCCATCAACCCCCTTTAAGCTCTCCTCTCACCAACGTCTCCTCCTATAGCCTGAATAATGATGTTGGCAATCACATCATAGTTCGGGTCGATGTCCTAAGCTGCCAAACATCACTCCATCGTCTCCAATGTGGACTTGTCACATCCATAATTTAGAGCAGCTGTCCAACTGCTCTATTGGTGACTCTGTCTATTCTCAATATATGTTTTGCATATGTTTCTTTTCGATTTCGTGAGTAGTTATTATCGCTTCTCGTGATTCTTTAATGAAAAAACTTAGTAGGCCTTTTGATAAACTTTCTAGCAATAATTATCTCCTCTCAACGCAGAACTTTGAGACATTTGTTGTAGCACATCAAAAGTTGAAGCTTCTCGTAGATCTATCTCCTGACGATAAAACAAATATGTATGATGATTGACTTGCTGATGATGCGGTCATTGTTTCATGATTGGTTAACAATATGAAACCTCTAGTTGCACACAGGATTATAAGGTTTCATCCAGTAAAGAAAATTTAGGATACTCTACGTCACACATATGACCATGAGAATAATATATCTCGAGTATTTAAAACATATGAGCAATTATTCACTTTACGACTGGTGATCGATTGATTTAGGAACACTATAGTACGTTTCATGCTCTGCACGATGAACTTGATATTAATCAGTCGTTGACAATTGAAATTACCTAGTTGCGCCAATATCATAAGGAACTCGTTGTTACCGCTTACTTATCCAGTCTAAACCAGGATCCCAATTCTTAGACAAAGGTTAGATATTAGGTGCTGACTGCATTGCAAACTACTTTTGCTCGAGTTCTCTGTGTCTCTACAACCACACCAGTCCCGGTTACTGATCAGTCAACCATGACAGTTCCACAAGGTCAGGGGCAACGTACTTTTAAAGGAAGTAGTCGTAAAGGATATAGTAACAGTGGAGGACGTACTCGTTGCACAATTATAGTAGGATGAATCATCATGTTGACAGGTGTTGGGCTAAGATTGACAGACTATCGTCGACTAATGTCACCACAGAGACTTCACCTTCTGCATTCACATCCACTAATGATGATCCTACTGTCACTATATTACAAGTTGATTATGAGCAATTTTTACAACTACAAGTCACTGACTCCTCTACCAATGCATCTCATGCCACTTCCATAAGTACTAGTACCCTCCTAACTTCCAAAGATAACCTCCGGATCATTGACTCAGGTGTCTCTTCCCATATGTCAAGTACAAAAACCTTATTTTTCTAGTTATCCTAGATTTTTGATATTTATTTTGTTGTTATTATTGATAGTCATTCATGTTTAGCTAATGAAGAAGGGATTGTACAGACTTTTTCACAACTTCAATTAGAAAATTTTCTTTATGTACCTAATTTTCCTATCAATCTCCTTTCTATCAGTGCTAATACTAAGAAATTACTATGTTATGTAACCTTTTTCCCCTTTCACTTCCTTTTTCAAGACTTACGAAAGGAAAGAAGTATTACGACGTATACCTACTGGTCAGTAATGATATACTGCAAGGATTAGCATCTGCTGCATTTACTTATGATTCATCCATCCTATGGCATTACCGGCTAAGACATCCTTCTCATAAGAAACTACGGCAAATTCTTCCTTGATTTTCAGTATCTCCTTTGAGTGTGAATCTTGTTAGTTAGGAAAGTACCATCATACTACCTTTAGGAGTTTACGTTTAGTATCGAGTCATCAATTATTTAATTTAGTTCATTGTAACATCTGAGGTCTAACTAAGATTCAGCCTGTGTCCCGTCATTATTATTATATTAATTTTAATAATGACTTTTTACGTGCTTCTTGGATTTATTTGCTTAAGGATCAAAATTGTATTCTCGATGTACTCAAAGCTTTTATTAATGAAATAAAGAATCAGTTTGCAGTCACTCCGAAATGTTTACGTACAAATAATGCTCTTAAATTTGTTCAATCCTAATGTATATGATACATTAGACATCATGTCCTCATACATCACAATAGAATGGTACTGCTAAATGCAAACACAGACACATCATAAATGTCACGTCCATTATTATGTTACAGATGTGTATTTCGAAATATTTATGGTACGATGTCGTTTTAATGGACACCTATGATTGATAGAGTCCTTCTACCCCCTTAGGGGGCGAGATCCCACTTCGACATTGATGCTAATTTTTTTCCTTTATCCTTTAAGATCTTTAAGTGTGTTGCCTTTATTCAACATACACCAAAATTAGATAAGCTTTCTCTCAGATCTAACAAGTGTGTGTTTGTCGATTATTCTCGAACTCAACGAGACTATCGATATTTTCATCCTTCAACCAGGAAATATTTTGTCTCTATCGATATTTTCATCCTTCAACCAGGTAATATTTTGTCTCTACTGATATTACCTTCTCTGAGTCTCAGCCTTACTTTGATAATGCCACTCCTGAAGCTAAACCTCCTCCCTTGCTGTCCATTGTTCAACCACCTACCACCACTGAAAATGAAACCATTGTAAGCAAGGAGCCATTCCATCCTTTGCAGATATATCGTTGTCGTCAACAATTACATATGCCTCCTTTGACAAAACCATCCTCTTCCATAACTGTAAGTCCACCTCCCACCAATACAAACCTTCCTATTTTGGAAAGATATCCGTTCTTCCACTGCACATCTCATTTCCAACTTTGTTTCTTATGACTCTCTTCACGAAACCTTTCGTCGCTTTGCCTTGTCTATTTTTCCTAAGTTTGTACTCAAGAACTATCGAGAAACATTACAAGTTTCTCATTGGAAAGTAGCCATAGATAAGAAGATTGCAACATTACAATCTCGTAGCACTTAAATGTTGGTGACCTACACTGTGAAAGTAACCGTAGTCACCTGTAGATGAGTCTACACTGTAAAATACAAGGTAAATGGCACTACTGACAAATACAAAGCTTGACTAGTAGCTCGTGGCTTCACTCAAATTTATGAAGTAGATTATGCAGAAACTTTTTTGCCTGTGGTTAGGTTAAACTCTTTCAAAATTATTTTGTTTATGACTATAAATCATTCCTAGGAAGTAAGTCAGCTTGATGTGATGTGATTCTTAAGGAGCAACCTCTAAGGTATATTGTTCAGGGAGAGAATATAATATGTAGATTGAAGAAGGTTATTTATGGTCTTAAACAGAGTTCCAAGACTTGGTTTGAGAAATTCAATGAGGCTGTTATAGTAAGAGGTTTCAAACACTATTGATCATTGTGTGTTTCACAAGGAAACTACCAATGGATATATGTTACTGATGGTATATGTGGAAGACATATTACTAACAACTAGTGATGCTACAAATATTACAGAAACAAAAAACTACCTTAAGACACTTCCTGACTAAGGACTTAAGTAAGCTATGTTTCTTTCTAGAACTTCGATTTACATATGCCAAGAAGAGAATGCCTTTGTCCCAAAGGAAGTATGTCTTTGATCTTCTTTACAAAACAAGACTTCTGGGATACAAACCGAAGAACACAACTATTGAACAGACACCACCTTCTAGCACACTACTTCTGAGTATTAGAGAAACCTTGTCAGTACAGAAGATTAATTGGCAAACTCATTCATTTCACAGTCACCCAGCTTAATATATCATATGCGGTGAATCTACTAGGTTAGTTCATACATAAGCCTAAAAGAGTACAATGGGCTGGAGCTTTGAGAGTTCTTACCTACGTTAAAGGAGCACCAAAAAAAGACTTAGTTTATAGAATGAATGATCATCTGAGAATTAAGACCTATTCAGACTCAAACTATGTTGAAGATAGAAAAGATAGAAAGCCCACCTCAAGTTTTTGCACCTACAATTAAGGAAATCTCGTCACTTAGCAAAGCAAGAAATAGAATGCAGTCTTCAAATCCAATGCAGAGGCGAAATATCAACCTATGGCTCAGACAACATGCAAGATGATGTAAAATCTATTGTTAAAGCTTGATTTTCCTGTTACTATACCTATATCTATGCATTATGACAACCAAATTGCTATTTTTATTGCCAATAACACCAAATTTCATGGACACATTAAATATAATCATTATGTGCGAGATATGGTGATGAAGAGTATTATTTCAACACTCTACATTAAATCTTCAAAGCAGTTTGCTGATGTTTTCATTAAATGTCTGAATGCAAGAATTTTTTGATCTCTTTATACCAAGCTAGGCATGACAGATATATATGCTACAGCCATGGTTCGTAACATCGAGACGTGTCAGGGAAATTGTTCGTAACATCGAGACGTGTCGACGAAATTTCCCCGACACATGTCGGGATCTCAAATAGGCGAAACGACATACGGAAGAATATCTTCGTTTATTGTATGTCCGTGAGTATATCGGTGGCGTGTCATGCTTATCGTGTGTGTCGAGAGAAAGACGAAAATATCAATACTGTAAAAACACGTGTCTACCGACACTTACCTTCAAATATCGACACGGACGGACGAAACGGCAACCAGTGCCTCCAGCCTCCACCTGCTTCTGCGGGATCCATACCCCTCCGCCTGCTCCGGTGCCTTCCGCTTGTTCCGGTGCCTCCTCCCACAGGCCTCCGCCTGCTCCCGTGCAGGATCCATAGCCTCCCATGCCCACCGTAGCCTATGCGAGCCCTCCGCTGACTCCCGTTTGTGTCCTCTGTGCGTCTGCGGGATCCGTCGCAGCGTCCCGTGCTCTCTCGCTCCGTACGACAGCTTCCCGTGAAAAAGAAAGGAAAAGAAAGGATGCGTGCGTGAAAAAAAAAAGGTGCATGTATTTTTATTTATCTATTTTTACATTAGTTTTATCTATCATTATTTTTACATTAGAAAGGGTGGTATCATTAGTTCATTACTATGGTTTACATTAGTTTTATTTTTCTGTTTTTATTTTTAAAGTTATGTTTTATTTATCAGTATTTTATTTATCTGTCTTTATATTCATCTTTTATATTTATCTGATTGCTTTTATATTCATCATCTTTTGTACATCCATATGGTTTCATGTTTTATTTTTATGCTTTTGTATTTTATTTTATTTTTATGTTATTTGTTGTATTTTAATGTTAATAACACGATAGATCTAACCTAAAAAAGAAAAATCTAAACTAATAAAGGTAAAATCTAACTTAAAAATTCTATAAAATCATTAAAAATCAGTAAATAAAAAATCAGTAAAATATTTATAACTTAAAAAGAAAACAGAAATTCATAATATTTTATAAATAATTAAAAAAATCTGGATAATATTGAAATTTTTGAAAAACATTCAGATATTTCAAATTTAAGCAAAGAAATGAGGAAAATAGGAAGAAGTTGAAAAAAATAAAGATATTTTTTGTAATTTTGTAGAAAATCAAAAATAATATTAAATTACAAAGTATTAAATAAAATATCTAAAAATATTGTAAAAATCATAGAAAATTTAAAAAATAAAGAAACGTATTTTTAATATCTGAGTAATTTTTTATTTTCAGCCTTCGTAATGTCAAATTCTGATAGATATCAAAGTAATGGAAGTGACAATGAGAAGAGAGTTGCTAGATCTGAAGATCCAAGATGGTTGCATGGTCATGCTGTTAACAATGACAGACAGAAAACAAAATGCAAGTATTATAGAAAAAGAATGATGAGTGAGGATATTACAAGATTAAAGCAACATCTTGTTGATAGATACAGTAATATCAATAGTTGTAAGTTATGTCCAACTGTTGTTCATAATCAGAAGAGAAAGTTACTAAAGGGCACAAAATCCAAAAAAAATGATAGGACGAAAAGAGATGAAAGATTTAAAAAGATTCTGTTTGATAAAGGAGAGCGTGAATCCATTGTTGTACCAGAATGATGATACAGTGTATCCTCTAGATTGTCAAACTCAAGATGAAAGAGACATGTATAGGAGAGTTATAATGGAAACAAGAAATGAAGAATGGCATAGAGAGTAAATTCAGAGATTCCATGGTTCTGAAATTGTTAGAGGAAATGGAAGTGACAGTGGCAGTGTATAGAAAAATAAAGGTAAAGGCAATGCAGGAATGTTTATAACATATAGTCAAAGGTATGATAATCCAGACTCAGCAACATGTAGAACCGAAAAGTCGAAGCAGAAGACTATCAAAGGCGTATTTGGAAATGCTAAAGAAAAAGCTGGTCAAGTTGTGACCAAATACATGTTTTTTAATACTATTCCAGCGAATACTACAAAAGGACCGTATCTACAACATATGCTTGATGTAGCAGTCAAAGAAGATACGGGAGTAAAAACACCAACTTATGATATAATGAACAAGTATCTTAAATCAGAAAAGGAGGAATTAGAAGGCTACATTGATAGTTTGAAACGACAATGGCCAGCCTATGGGATCACTATTATGTGTGATGGTTGGACAAGCACTACTAGAAAACAGATTATCAACTTCATGGTCTACTGTGATGGTCACACAATTTGTTTAAAGTCCATCGATGCTTCTGATGTTATTAGAGATCATAGATATCTCTATAAACAAATAATGGAAGTCATTAAGCAAGTGGGACCGTCAAATGTGGTTCAGATTGTCACCGATAATGGCAGTAATTTCAAAAAAGCCGGTGAAAAAATTATGTCTAAGTATCCTATCTATTGGACACCATATGCTGCTCACTGTATTGATTTGACACTCAAGGACTTTAGTAAGACAAAGCTGGTGGAGAAAACAGTTAGAGAAGCAAAGGTTGTAACAAATTTTATTTACAATCACTCCTACCTATTGGTTTTTATGAGGTCACCTGAGTGTTGTGGTGGTGACTTGATTCGGCCTGGAGTTACTCGATTTGCAACAAATTACATTACTTTTCAATCGATAATTGATAACAGGAGCGGACTAAAGTACATGTTTAATTCACAAGTCTGGTATAAATATCATGAAAGTAATACTCCAATTGGTAGGAAAATAAATTCTATAATTAATAGTCAGTCTTTTTGGGAAGATACTCGAAAGATAGTAAGCATAATGAAGCTGGTTTCAAAAGTTCTTCGCTTAGTGGATGGTGATAAGAAACCTACAATAGGTTTCTTGTATAAGACAATGAAGTTGATGAAAGATGCTGTGAAAGATACAGTATACAGATCATCTAAAGGATACTTGAAGTTTATCGAAGAAAGATGGTCCAACATGCTTCTTCACCCTTTACATGAAGCTGGTAAGTAGTTTAATATATATATTTATCTTTGTCGTAATTATATTTACATTATAATTGGTTTTTAATTATTTTTTTTTAATCAATGTAACATACTATCTAAATCCGCAGTACCAATACGATCATGATCTCGGGAATTGTACTGATTTACTATCTTCTATGAGATTGGTAATAAAGAAATTGGAGTCAAATGTGGACATTTAGATAGAAACGTTGAATGAAATTAAAAACTTTAGGAACCAAATGTTCGGATTTGGAGATCCTCAAGTGATTCGTGGTCATACTTCGATGACTCCAAGTAAGGATTTGTATATTATTTATTTTATTTCATAACATTACATCATAATATGAGTAATACATTAATAATTTAATATCATATTTCAGGTGAATGGTAGATATTGAATGAAATAGAGGCTCCAAATTTAAGAAAAATTGCAATAAAGACTTCATCTCAAACTGCCTCAGCTTCAGGATGTGAAAGAAATTAAAGCACATTTAATCTTATCCATACAAAAAGAAGAAACAGATTGGGAATCCAAAGGTTAAATGATCTTGTGTTTGTACACTATAAGATGAGGCTGAGAATAAAACATATCAGAGAAAGAGATGATAAAGATCACTTTGATCCAATTGATTTGACATATATATACAATGAGAACGAAGATGAGGATCCTATACTAGAGTGGTTGCAAGAAAACGAACAACCAGTACTAGATGAAGCACAAAGTAGACTAAGTTCAAGAATTACTGCTGAAATAGGCATTAATGTTGAAAAATACATTAGTTCATCAGAACATTCTCGTAGTGGAACTCCAGATTTAGGTAGTGAGAGTTATACAGATGATACCTCACAACCACCCGATGATGATGAAGGTGTTGACAGTGAAAATGCAACTCAACCTGAAACTGGAGACCTACAAGGAGAAAGTCAAAAGTCGCTTAGTCCATTCACAAAAGAAGATGAATTCACACATGCCACACAAGATGAACATCATGGAGCTCGACAACCATCAAGACCTGATCCTTTGTCGTATCATTATAAAAGAAAACCTCGTGAAGACACAGCACAAGATTCAGATTCTTGGAGTAGTCATACTAAGGGAAGTTTATTAGAATCATTTGATTCCCTAAATATCCATGATCCTACAAAACCTTATGACTACAATTCTTATGGAGATCATTCTTATAAGCAATCAGATTATACATCTGAAAGTGGATGGACGAGAACTTCATCTTCTTATATCCCAAGCCAACAAAATGAATGGATATGAGCTCCATCTTCAACTATGCACCACCACAAACAGAATATGAACAACAACCGTATCAAGGTCTTCCAAGTCAAGATTGCTTCCCTCAGCAGCCTCAACAAGTACTTATTACACAATATCTACTTATAAGATTCCTGATTCAACTGCCGATATCAGATTATCATTATTATATTATGAAATACCAAACATATTATAGCCACATGTCTTGGAACAACTATGTATTGTGGAGGGAGTCCTAAATTTGACAACAAATTCATCATGCCCACAACATAGCTGAACAGCAACATAATATTGATGAACCAAGACATTCTTTCTGGTATTTAACATATATGAGGTAACTTTTATGAGTATTTTTGTTTTTAAACATTTATTATGTGTTTTTATCTATTATTTACGATTCAGAATATTTGTATTAAATCCATATAGTGTATTTTACTATGATACATGTTTAAAAAGTTGATCTAAGCAGTCTTAAATGTAGATTATTGTGTACTTTAACTTATTCTAAAGTTTTAAAGCAAAATTTGAAGTTTTTTTATTATTTCCATGAACTTCCGTAAATTTACCGTATTTCCACCGACATTTCCACCGATGTCCAACACGTTTCCTATTTTTGTCGAACCGAAGTTCGATACGAAATCGATGTTTGGAACCATGACTACAACTTGAGGGAAAGTGTTAAAACTATTAGAGTAATTGGATTAGACGAATAATTAGATATCTATATAGTTTAGGGTGTCTTATAAACCATATATATATTTATGTACTCTTTGCTTATGAGAGATAGAGTTTTTATTCCTTTATTCTAAGAAGGTCCATGTATTTTTTTTAAAATAAACTATATTGAGTTACATCCATAAATTACTAAAAAACAATTTTAGTAATATTGAAAAATTAACATAATAAATATTGAAATTGTTCTTTAAAGTAAATTATAGATAAAATACAAACAATTTACTAAAGAAATACATAAACCTCCTTTAACTTAAGTAAGATTAGACTTAATCTTTTTTTTTGTTGGATGGTAGTTTAGTTATTGACACCAGGATTGTGGAACCACAAAGCCATGATCATAAGTTATTTATGTCATGGTCACGAAGTTGGTGTCCAAAGTGATTTATCTTGACTCTTCTCATCATTTGTCTATTTATATGGACACTTATATGCATAAGAGAGTGGTGACTAGTGTTAAAATTGTGGCTAGGAAGCAAAGAATTTCCCATAAACATAGGCTTGCATCAATGATCGATTTTAAGCCCCTATCCTTGTCATGGACGAACTCACTAAAGAAATTCAAGGAGAATTCCTTAAGTGCTTGTTATTTGCATATGATATATACTCATAGTGGATGAAAGTAGAACAAAATTTAGTTTTAGGATAGAATTATGGAGAGATACCTTAGAATACAAAGTCTTTAAACCATGTAGAACTAAAACTGGGGTTGTGTTTTGTAAAGAATCTGGCTTATGGTTTTTCCAAGAATATCAATTACCAGCCTACCTTTTGAAAAAAATAGCTTTTGCAGAATTGTATAACATAAGCTGGGATAGCTTCTATGGTTAAGCTAGCTTTGCTTTCTTCTTTGGTAACGATTTTGACTAAAAAGGTGATTCATGCATTGCCAAAAACAACCAAAATATATGGAGAATAAATTTAGTAATACAAGAAGTAGAAGTAAAAATACAACATTAGCTGGACATGAGATCCCTAAAAGTGATAGTTTTAGATATTTAGTCTTTATAATAGATCATGTGCATACCATAGGTTTTGGGAGATTAAACTTTCATTACGATAATCAGTTACATATAAACAGGAAATAACTCCTTGCCTGTATATCTATATACCCGATAGTTACATTACATGACATAACCCCCACTCACTCTTAAGTTGGAACATATATATCAACCATGTCCATCCTGCACGAAGTCCTTTAGTGAAGATATCGACTAGTTGCTCAGAGGACTGCCTATATAGTGTAGTAATGACATCAGATTGTACTATATTTCTTATATAATGCCAATCTACTTTTATGTACTTTATACGTTCATAAAAGCTTGGATTATTAGCTATGCGTATGATAGCTTGATTATCACAATACATAGACATGAGGATTTCTACCACAAATCCAAGTTGTTTGTGCCATGGATCACAACACATAGACACCAAATTGTACTATATTTTTCTGAGTCAAGCCATCTTAGAAGTTGTTGTGTCATGGATCTATATTTGACTTCTACGCTTGATCTGGACACAACATTCTGCTTCTTGCTCCTCCAAATGACAAGGTTACCACCTACATAAGTACAGTACCCAGAAATTAGCTTCCTATCCTTTTTATCATCTACATAACTAAAATATGAATATATTTCGACATGTAAGTGACCATTTTTCCTGAAAATCAATCCACAACAAGAATTACTCTTCACATACGCTAGAACACAAAAAATACCCTGCCAATGAATTTGTCTCTGCTCATGCATAAACTGACTCAGTAATCTAATGACATAGGCAATATCAAAGCGAGTCACAGTCAAGAAAATCAACTTCCCTATCAATCTTCTACATTTACCAGCATCATCAAACGAATCAAAAGCCTCATCCTAGAACGATGGACTCTGATCTATAGGTGTACCTTCAGGTTTACATCCTAAAAGTCCTGTCTCTTAAAGCACGTCAAGTACATATGTTCTTTGTAAAAGTACTAATCGGTCCTTGGTATATGCAAACTCAATTCCCAAGAAGTACTTGAACATTTCCATGCCTTTTGTGACAAAATATTGTGCAACATACTATTTTACTTCAACAATACCAACTATATCGCTACCTGTCTGGAGTATATCGTCCACATAGACTACTAGAAAAACATATCCTCCTATTGTCTTCTTGATAAACACAAAGTAATCCACAAAACATCTAGAAAAACCATTGCCCGTGACAACATCACTCAACTTATGAAATCATGCACAAGGGCTCTGCTTTAATCCATAAATTGCTTTCCTAAGACGACTAATTTGCTTCTCTCCCTGAGCAACACACCTTAGTGGTTGCTCCATATAAATCTACTCGATAAGGTCACTATAAAGAAACGCATTCTTCACGTCAAGCTGACATAACTACCAAGATTGATTAACTACTAGTGACAAGAGAACGCGTATAGAATTAAATCAAGCAACTGGAGAAAACGTCTCCGCATAATCAACACCACAAACCTATGTGAATCCACAAGCAACTAACCTTACCTTGTACCAATCCATCGAACCATCCAACTTGTATTTCTCAGTGAATACCCACTTGTAATTTACAACACTAGCTCCTGGAGGACAGTTCACCAGTTCCCCTGTACCACAAGATACTAGTGCCTACATTTCTTCATCCATTGGAGCTTTTTAATATGAAACCTGCATTGCTTCGAGATGATTTTTGATGTCGACTTTGTAATGATGGAAAGTATAAATCGGCAAAACCCAGGAGTAAGATGGTCATAGGAAATAAATGATGAAATAGAATGTGTTGTTGGGTGTTTTTACCTTTGCGAGGAGCTATGGGCATATCAAGTGCTCAACTGGTAGTGAATGAATCTACAGCAACAAGAGTTGAAGTTGGAACAGCCTATGATTGTTGGGGCACCTATTGTTGGCAATGATAAACCTGCAATGGACATTCCAATGATAGCCTTATAACCACAAGTGGTGGTAACAGAACACTTTCAACTTAGGACTCAATAGACTAAAAATAGGATTTGGATTCAAAAAAAGTGACATTAGCAAACATAAGATATCTACGTGTAGGTGGATGATAACATCTATATCCTCTTTGAATACGAGAATACCCAATAAAGATACACTTAATTGATCTAGGAATACGTTTATCAAGTCTCAGACCAAGACATTGTACATATGCAATACACCCAAACCCTTTAGGTGATAAGTTGAACAACTCTTTATTTAAACAGAGCCATCTAAGAGGAATTTTACCTCTTAAAGGAGTGCAAGGCATATGATTAACAAGATATGCAGCCATGAGAACAACATCGGACCACATGTACTTTGGAACTTTCATCTTAAACATGAAAATTCGAACGACATCAAGAAAATGCCTATGTTTGCATTTTGCAATGCCATTTTGTTGTGAAATATGTACACATATGGTTTGATGAATAATTCCTAGAGACGCAAAGTAGACTTACAAATCAATTTGCACAAATCCTAAGGCATTGTCGATATGAATCCCTTTAGGTATAACAGAAAACTGATTTTTTATTTCATTGCAAAATTATTTAACAACATCAAGAACACAGACTCTGTCCTTCAACAAATAAATCCACGATACTCTGGAAAAATCGTCGACAAATACGATATAATATCTATATCCTAAAACAGAGGAAACACATACTAGCTCCCAAACATCACAATAAACTAAATCAAAAATACTTCCATTACAAGACAGACACATTTATAGGTAGTATGGTGATGCTTACTTAATTAATATGACTCACAACCATAGAATCAAATGTCGGTTTCGTGTCGGACTTCGGTCCGACAAAAATAGGAAACGTGTCGGACATCGGTGGAAATGTCGGTGGAAACGCGGTAAATTTACGGAAGTCCATGGAAATGATAAAAAAACTTTAAATTTTGATTTGAAACTCTTAGATAAGCTAAAGT
>JAMKQA010011220.1:0-16206 GCA_024699735.1 Posidonia australis
AGAAATGCACACTGAGATGCATCAATGACATAGTTAAGAGCTGGAGTTAACCTAGAGGCCAAAGTCTTTGTGATGATTTTATAAATGCTATTGAGTAAACTGATAGGTCTAAAGTCCTGTATCCTAATGAACCCCAACTTTTTTGGAATAAGAGCAATGAAAGTCTGATTTACTGAGGACAGGAAGTCAGGATCATTAGAACAGTAGAATACATTGAAGATATTAATTATTTCTTCCTTCAAAAGTTCCCAAAAGTGCTGGAAAAAGAACATGGGAAATCCATCAGGACCTGGAGACTTATCCCTAGCAAGGTGAAATACACTTCTCCTAATTTCCTCTTCCTCAAAAGGAATCTCTAACCGTTCTGGATAGGAAATTTTGGTAGGGATTAAAGCATCCCAATCCATAATAATATGAGGAGAGACACCCTTATTGAATAACCTAATAAAGTGGTTCTCAGCTTCCCCACAGATTTCAGAGTGAGTAGTAGAGACTCTGTTATTAATTAGGAGAGAGGAAATGTTGTTGTTCCTTCTATGACATTTAACCATATTATGAAAAAAAGGGGTATTCAAGTCCCCTTCCTTCAACCATTGGATTCAAGACTTTTGCCTCCAATATACCTCTTGCACTTTAAGGAGAGAAAGATGTTCCATTCTCAATGTCTTTTTCTAAGCCCAGTCTATCTTTTCAGATTCCTCTGCTTGATTATCCATTTCCTCAATTAAAACTTCAATAGTTCTGAGTCTTTTTTTTCTAAAAGTTTTAATTGGTTCTAACCATTTTTTGAGTATAGCTTTTAAATTCTTTAATTTAGAACTGAACTCAGAAACAGGGGTTGTAACAAACAGAGGGTAACCATTCTGCCCCCAAAATTCCTTTATGACTTGTTCTATTCCATCATAAGAAAACCATGATCTGTAAAACTTAAAAGGAATGGGACCCCCTCATTGTAGTGATGGAGTTAGTCGAACCCCCTTGTGCGGTCGGCCTGTGTTGAATTTTTGATTTTCAATATCGAATAATTAAGAAATTAATGCTTAAAACTTTGGCAAACTATAGACATGCCACTCCATGAAATGTGTTGCACAAAATAATTTCCAAAATTCTATATAGTAGATCGTTTGTTTCTAGAAAAAAAAAACTCTAATAGTTATATAATTGAACAAGAACTATTTCATTCTGTGAAGTACAAGAAAGGTTTTGTTTGCTAGACATGTCAAAGGCCTATTATCTTGTGGAATAGAGTTCCTTGGAAAAGGTTCTTCACAAATTTGGTTTTAAGGATAAACAAGAAATCTATTCACGCAATGTTTAGCCATCGTCTCATTCTCAAAGGTCCCCTCAATCTTGACGCACAAAGTTGAAATGATGGTCAAATAATGAGAATGAGAATGTGATATGAATTTTAATATTTAATAATAAATACCACAAGTATGTAAGAATATAGAATGGGTCAGTCTCATGGAGACTTGTAACTTTCAAAACTTCGACGGTAAAAGGTGAATTAGAAAATTAAGAGAGATGATGATAGATTATATTTAAAGTTAATTAAGAATATAGAATCACAAAGAGAATATTAACAGTAAAATGTACATCTAGGATTTCTATTTATTAAATCATAGTGGATCATGCAAGTAACTAATTTATCTCGTTGTATACAACAAGTTCTAACTATCAAGGATTATTATTAAACAAGAATAATACATGAAAATGAAACACTTATTATGTAATATGAAGATTTAATATGTTAATAGCGAGAATAAATCATAAAGAAATATAATTCTATGATGATTTATTAAGATGCATATTAATATAAATACCAAGATATTAAGATGTATAAAATGTTTCTTATTTCTAAATAACAATCATTAACTATAGACTATGAGAGTATATGATTAACAATGATCTATTAAAATATAATTACAAAAATAAAGAATAAGAAAGCGACAATAATCATGAAGCACAGAAGACGAGACGAGACGAGACGAGACTAAATATTGCAATCATACCTTAAATTTAACTTCAAGAACCTTAGTTGCAAAAAGTGATTTAACCTAACAAAGTACTGGAAAGAAACATGCAAGAAATCAAAAAACAGGAAGAGTTAACATGATTAAAATAAAAGAAGAATTTTTATTAATTAAAAGTTGAAGGAGAAGAATCAGTAAAAGCCTTATAAACAAAGAACAAGAATAAGCAAAACTTGTAACTCCAAATCAGGGGAAGAGAAGCCTCTTTTTGTTACACAAATTGGTCTTTTATAGATTTACAAAGACCTTCTGTTATGTCGGAAACAAATACGATTCAAATGACAAATATAAATTATTTGCAATTGAATAACCAAAGAAAGAAAGATCGAGTCAAATATCAGTCAAATGGACACCTAGCAGGCATCCATTGTGCATTCTGACACCTTTGAGATATCTCTTTAAGTTAGAACCTTAAATTTCTTTCTTTCAATCATTTAAATATCTTATTCGAAGCTTTTTTTCATATGAAAAATTGCATTTAAACTATCTACGTAGATTCAAATTTCTTGTGAGAAATATCTTTCCTTTTTTGCTTTAAAATGAATTTGAATTTCTCTTTGGCTTATATTCTTTCATCTTCCTTCTTTTTCTCAATTTTTTCAAAGTTTTCGAGTTCTTACGCAATTTACACAAAATAACATGAATAGTATTATTTATATACAAAATAAATAAATATAAGACATAAAATATCTAATTCTCATGTACTCATTAGAATGTTAGATATAGTTTTATGTATTTATTTGCTGATGTCAGAGATAATTGTATATAAGCAATGCAGTCATAGATTTTCCTATTGTGCCCAATAGATGTAAATATAAATATAGTTTTTTGTATAGGTCTTTTCCTATATGAAATTTTCCTTGTATAGAATTTCCGTGTATATCTCACTCTCTTGGTAAATGTCTTGGACGTTTCTATTTAATGAGAAGAACTCACAAGGTGAGAATGCCAAATTGACATTGTATCAGAGCTAAATTCTGAATTATGATCATCTTGTTTCTCTAGCTCTTGGGTCTTGATTTTATTTTATTGTTCGTGTCTTGGTTCTTGTGGTCTTGGTTCTCCTGGTCCTCTAGTCTGTTGCTTCTTGTCTTGGTTGTGTTCTGGTGCTAGTTTTTGGATCACATCTCTTGGCCAGCTGTTCTACCATTCTATGAAATCTTGGTGCTATTTTGGTGTTTGAGTGCGTCATGTCTTCTGAAAAATCAGATCTTCTGTCTGTTCGGATTCATGGAAAAAACTACTTCACTTGGGAGTTTCAATTTCAATTGTTTGTGTCAAGGGGAATTTATCGGGCCATATTAAGTTCTTCAACGCCTGACAAAGAGTAGAAGGGAGAAATTTGCTCAGTGGGAAGTCAAAGATGCTCGAGTAATGTCCTGGGTCATTGGTTCTGTTGAACCTCACATTATTTTGAACTTCTGGCCTCACAAAACAGCCAGGAAGATGTTGGGTTTTCTGAAGATGGTATATTATCAGAGCAACACAAAGAGATTTCCAGCTGGAACTTTGAGTTAGCAAATCTATGGGCTGATTACACCGATATTGTACATGCATATATCCCTGCTGAAGGTCTCTCTACTGTTCAAAGAGTCCACGAAACCAGCAAGAAGGATCAGTTTTTGATGAAGCTGCGCTCAGATTTTGAAGTCACTCACTCAAATTTGATGAACGGTGACCCAGTCCAATCGTTGGATGCATGTTTGGTAGATATTTTACGAGATGAGCAGCGATTTCTTACCGAAAAAACAATTGAACAGAGAGCTGCCTCTACTTATCCAATGGCGTATGCAGCACGAGGAAGGAATAAAGGGAGAGAGAGATGAGCACTGTTCAATGCTTTAGTTGCAAAGGATATCTTCACATTGCATCCATTTGTTGGAAGGAATTTTGCAATTATTGTAAGAAGACATGACCATCAAGGAATGCTCAATCCAGCATCCAAAGAAGTCAGAAACTACCTATAATGCCTCAGTTGGTGATTCAAATGCTTCCAGATTTGTTGACACAACAGCTACTTCATAGAATGTTCTTTGTCCTCAATCCACTCTCACACCTAAAATGCCACTACAGATGATAGTGTCCGCTTTATCGACTTTAGTGCTCTCAGGTAATAATATTTCTACTTCTAAGCTTTGGAATCCTGATTCCTGGGCTTCCAATCGTATGACAAACACTGTTGTACCTCTTACCAATGTACAGAAGTACACTGGTAATCTGAAAATTTACGCACAAAATGGTAGTTCTCCTTCTATCAAAGTTGTTGGTGATCTTTCCTCAGCCTCGACCAATGCTTTTGTATCTCCTAAGTTGTCTACAAATCTCATCTCGATTGGTCAGTTAGTCGACAATGATTGTAATGCCCAACTTTCTTGTTCTAGTTGTGTTGTGCAGGATCAAGCGTCGGGGAGAAGGATGGCTAAGAGGCCTAAAGTGGGACGACTCTATCCACTCCATATCACTCCCATAACTATTTCTGAACCACTCTAGAATTTGGTGCTCTTTGTTGCTTGTATCGTTGTTAAGATTCATAGTCTCGGATGGCATAGTCTAGGCCATCTAATTTCTCATGTACTTCACACTTCGTTAAACTCTAGATTGCTTGGAAATAAAGAGTCATACGCTCTTGATGTTGTTCAGTTTGATCGTACGTCTTGCTCACTCGATAGGAGTAAAGTTTCGCCTTTTCCATCCGACGTTTCTCATGTGAGGTCTTTTGAAGTTATACATAGTGATGTTTGGGGCATTACACCTGTTGCCTCTCATGAACATTACAAATACTTTGTCACTTTCATATATGATTATTGTCGATTGACATGGAGTTATTTCATTCAGTCTAAGGGTGAAGTTTTCTTGGTTTTTAAAACCTTTCTTACTTTTCTTAAGACTCAATTCTCCTCCAAGATCAAAATCTTGAGATCTAACTCCAGACGATAATTTATTGAATTTCAAGCCTTTCTTCGTAACAAAGGAATCATATCACAATGTTCTTGTCCCTCCATATCACGACAAAATGGTGTTGTCAAGAAGAAGAATTGCCATCTTCTTGATGTTATGAGAACTTTGGTACTTGAATCAAATGTTCCTCCTTGTCTGTGGTGTGAAACATGTTGAAAACAAGGTTCAAATAACATAAAAAATTTATATATTCAAATTCTATTGCCAAAATCAAATCATGACATATTCATTATAAAATATAATATATGCAAAAGTATACCTGAATTCATGTAAAAACCGAATACGCCCTTTCGATCACGTGCACAGGTGTCGACTTCTAAACCACCACACACCTTCTTTGCCATTTCTTTTTCTTAAAATGGGGTGAGAGAGAGGAGAGGTAAAAGTGTAGAGTTTGGGGACTAAGATCCATATTTATATAATAAATATTTTGGCATATTTTTGTGGTATGTGGATTTGGAGTATGTTAATGGTGACGTCGGTGCTTTCACGTTCATCGATGACATTTATGATTGCTACTTGTTGATTCGCGATACCAGTTGACAAGATGCCTTCAGGAGATGTAGATGTAGTTATAGTGTGGATTCTCAGTTTCATTGGATCGACGATAGAATGTCGTCTAGCGACGTCCTCATGTTACATAGTGTATTTCTTCCCTTCAAAACAGATGAAACAAATTTAAATTAGCTTTACGAGTGTAGTAAATAATATCTGAAAGGCGATAAATAACATAAATAAATCCAAATAATACTAACCAGGGAATGGTTCTTCGCATGCATATGCGATGACCTATCTAAGGAATTGATGTAATGTCAAAAAAAGTAGAGATTGTAACAAATACTCTCTTCATCCTTGTACTAAGTCACGTGGGATTGAGGAAGTGAAGTCGTGGACGGAACTTAGGAGGCACGTGTAGCTCTAGATGGGCATGATCTCTTTAGATCTAGATATTCACTCAAGGAATTGATGGAGTAGGAACGAGGATTTCTCACGTAGGGATTAGATAGAGTAAAGGAAAACTAGGGATCTCTTAAAGTCTCCTCTCCCCTTTAGACTTTCTCAGAACCTCCTCTTAGATTTTTCAGAGCCACCCCTTAGATTTTCCAGAGCATCCTTAAAAGAAACTTCAGAAAGATCTTTCTCTAAAAGCCCTCCGTAAACTTTAGATCTAGGAATATTTATAAAATATTCCGATGTTATATTTCATTGGAGGACATGTAGATACTATTTTAGGTTTAAACTTAAATCTAAATTTAAAGTTTTAAAATTTTAAATAAGATATTTTAACTCGTCACTACATGTAGCAATGAGAAGGATAGATGTTTTATTTTTTTGAAGAGGAAAATCTATGTAAAAAAATAAAATAATGATTTAAAGCTAGTCACTGGTAAGAGTGGCAACAAACTTTAAAACTCAAATTATTTAAAATTTAAGTCCCAAACCAACTCGCTACGAACCGTCTACAACTTAATCTTTATTTTTGAAATTTTCTTTGCAACAAAAAAAAATATTTTTAATAAATATCCAATTTAAACACAAACTTATACATTAAGTATTCTAAATTTAAAATTAGTATCTTCTATAATTACATTAGGGAGGTTAATTAGTGTTGTGGAGATTTTAGAATTGCTTAAAATTCGTAACTACTTGGATATTTTAAATTATCCTCACATGTTAAAATTATTTCTGAATTACATGTAGTTATAACATTTACAAAATGTGATAGCCAACTTAAAATTTAGTTTTTTGATATATATTACTTTAAACTGGATGTCACCCACTTTCTAGTGGTTTCTAGAATTTTCTTGAATTAATTGCTATTTTTAAAAGTTTATATCTTGAAGATCATATTTAATTGCTAGGAAAATCATAGAAATATTAATTATTATGGAAAAAATTATTAAAAAACTTTATAAAAATCCCATATATTATATTTGTAATGCCTCAACATTGCAATCTAAGAACCTAACTCACTTAGGGCTATTATTAAAATAAATTACTCAATAAAATGCAAGAAATTTAAAATAGTCAAAATAAATAACTAAATTAACTAAACAACTTCTAATTCTATCTAGAACCTATGATGTGTTACTACGTAGCTCCGACTATATGCATTAAGCTTGACTACTATCCATATCTGTATCTGCAAGAAAATCATTAAAATATACATGAGTGACATCTAAAAGTCACCAAACACATGTCTACTAATCAACTAAAAATATCAAATCAAGATTTGAGTTGTTGGCATTCAGCTCCCCAAATCTCATGCTACCCATCTTGGTAGTACCCAAATCTAAAACTTGTAAAGGAATCGAACCTACAAAACTCTATTATAGACAAGCATAGAAATCTCTTAAAACATGCTCTTTAAAAACCAAAAGCTCAGACCTCTCTAAACTCGAGGCCTGTCACTAGAACACACCACTAAAATAGGCATTTCAACTATTGATGTCAAAAAACCAAAACCATCGAAAATAGGTATACCAAAAAACCATATAGACATGCATCCCAAGCCACAATACCAAAACCTCAGAAAATAGGTATCTTATTTCGTACCACAAAAGCACAATACGACAATTCAATATTGCCTAATGAGCATAAACCCTTTAAAATATGCTCTTCAAAATCAATTTTTCTTTTCTTTTCAAAACACGTGCATCTTTGAAATCTCTTTATACACCCTTGCAATGACTACTTTATGATAAATCAAGTCCAAAAGCGGCACAAAATTATGTCTCAAAACCAAAGTCTCCTCTAGATTGGAGCTTGAAAATCTCAAATAGAGCTCAAAAAACCACAACTCACTCACCTAGCGTGAAAACTTATCATGTCACTCTGGCCACAAGCGACCGACAAGACCACAAGTAACCACCAAAGCATACTACATTACTGCTATAGGGCCACATTGTGCAGGAGTCCTTTGCCCTGACTCTATACTCTAAGAACCCTCCAAAGGTCCATTCTAGGACAAACACAAGGTTCTCTTAGCATCCTAACTAGGGCCACCTGGGGATTCTAGCCGCAGACCCTACGATTCTGGCTACTTGAGAACTCTAACTCCAAATCCTACCACTCGACAGCCAAAACCTCGAACTTGTACTTAACCCTCTAGATGTATTAATCATCTTTAGTCCGCTAGTATAGTCCCACAACTTTGTGTCTCTTACCAAAACCACAAAAAACCTTGAAAATCATTTTCCAAAATCTTTTGCAAAACTTATGCATTTCTTTTCCAAATTCTTTTGGAAAATTATTTTAAAATCATCTCAGAAACATTGTAAAACACCATGCAAAATATTGCATGAAAGGCCACAACAAACCACAAAATTCTACACCAAACATTACATCAAAATCTACGCAAAAACCACTTAAAACTACCAAGAAAACACCTACTACTACAGTGGCCATGTGGGAAAACATGCCTCGACATGTGCGTCGAATACGCACGACAGAACACACACCTAAAACATGCTATAAGCCTAACAATTGGCCTGAGGGTGTCGAACACATACCATTCGTCCTTGAGGATAAAACCTGCAATAAACGTTGAACAAGAACAAAACTTGAAAAACACAAGAATCCAAACCACAAACCATGAACCACACATCCAAATACATACACATTAAATCTTGCATTCAAAATTGTTTTTCAATTGATATATTACAATCCACAAGAGTTGGGTTCCCATACGAACCCAACAATGGTCAACCACTGTGAAATAGGATTCTCACTTGGAATCCCAACCACAATCGACATAAGAATATAATAATAACAAGATTCAAACTTGGAATCCCAACACATTCACCACAACTGGTATAATATTAATAGAAATAAAAAGAAGAATGTCGATAGGCACGTACCTCCACTGATGTCGACTTTTGTGCCCACTAGGTCGTGGCAACGCCGAGAACAAGCAACGATAGCGACAAGCTTCGCCATAGTGGTAGTAGTGGCTGTGACCATGTCGACGATTAGCACGGAAGGGCCAAACACATGAACTAGTTAGATCACAACGAGATGGTGAATTTGAGGTAAAATACTCAACTTCAAAATACCAAAGAGAAAAGCAAAATAATAAAGGATAAGGAAAACAGAGTTGCCACCTAGTCTATTAAATACAGAAGACGAGAAAAATCATGCAAAGGAATTATGGTAAAGACAATGTAAGTAAAGATGTATGAATGCTCCATGCCGAATGGATGTGACATATAGGTCATTGTGGGCTAAAGAAAGGGTAAGGACTCCTGTTACGCATGGGGAAGGTGTTAGACACCTTTATACGCTTGACGAATCGATCTTTCATGGCTAATTCACTCGCTTATGTGGCTGTTTAAGCAATCAAATGCGAAATAATGTATACTCTTAGGCAATGATGTGATGCTTTGCAAATGGATGCATGCTCCTCAATTATGCCTTGATAAATGAATGCTTGATGCCATGATGCCATGTTAAAAGTGTATAAAACATGCAGAGTGTAGGATTTGGATGTGAGAAAACCAAGATCAAAACAGGTAATGCATGCAAGGGTGTGCTCTGATCGAGCATGCAATAGGCACAATGTCCTGTATCAGTTATTTTAGTAGAGGGCTATGTTTTCCATTAACCTAGTGGACGCCCGTTTTTGGCCTCTCATTGGTGGGCATGAACCTAGACTTGTGCCTTGAGGTGCCTTGACCGTCATGCCCCTCATCCTTAGTGTAAATCCCAATCCAATCCATTATTTCATATCTAAATCATTGATTCAAAGATAAATGATCCATCGACGACTTACATGCATGCGGACCTTCTATTTAGGCCACTTCTCCACCTCGTTCAAGGAGAGTCATTCCAGATACCATGAGAGTTGATGAGAGTCCCTTCAGTTGCCCCATAATCCCCTCCTTCATTGCACAATCGTTTACCGACCACCCACAGCCTGGCATTGCACTCTCCTACACCTCCAAAGCCTCCCAAGCCGAGCACAATCCTAGCACAACCAACCCATAGCAAGTGCACTCAACACTCTCCAAGCATTGCCCAACACCTTTGCAACTAGGCCTAGCCTCCACCGTCGTCGTCCGAGCATCCACAATCCGGAGCGAACCATCGATACTGGAGGGACAACCAACCTGTCAACGCAGGTAAGCATTCATTCCTTGTAGCTTAATCCCTTCCTCATGTTCTTCGATGCTTCCTCAACATTGAACTACTTGCATTTTATCTGTGTTTTTTTTACCATATTTGTAACACCCCATGCGCTACACAATAGTAATAGTACTACCCAAATATATAACTAACTAAATTAATCAATGATTAACAAATAAATAAGCAAAACTAGCTACCCAAAACCTGTGTGCGGCTAAGCGGCATCGAAATCTGCACTAGAATTAAACTGCACTTTCCATTATGCACTTGGAACAAAAGCAATAAAATCCATGCGTGAGTGACACTATTGTCACCCAGTACGCGTCTCTAAAACCAAAATCTGGTAAAAACCCTAAAGAACTACTAAAGTCACGAAGAAAACATCGAAAGCAAAAAGCCAACGCACAATTCGAAAATCCATATATAAATCATGTCTTTTTCAAACTTTTTTATTATTTTTCTATGAAATTCCATGCACATTTGCAAATCACTTTTTCATGCATCTAAAGAGGCAATTTCTCAACTAGAGTCCAACCCAAAACACAAATCAATCCATATCTAAAATCTCAACAAAGTACGGTTGAAAACTAGTTCAAATCACAAGTCTTAACTCAACTAGAATCTAACTCAAAACCACAAGCCAAACCATAGCTTGATTTTAGCTCAAAACTACACACACAGTCTCAACAAAACTTATCGTATCACCCTAGCCACAAGTAACCTACCTGGCCACAAGCAATTGGTGAGACTCTAACCCCGATTCTACTGCAATGTTGTAGTAAACTACCCCACGTAGGAGTTCAACTGTCTCTACCACAGCCTCACAGTACTACACGGGTAACACACATGAGGTGTGTCCTCACGATACCCCTGGAGAAAACATTGAAAACAAAAAGTCAATGCACAATCCGAAAATCCATAAATAAATCATGTCTTCTTCAAACATTTTTATTTTTTCCTTTGAAATTCCATACATTTTGCAAATCACTTTTTCATGCATCTAAAGAGGCAATTCCTTGACTAGAGTCTAGCTTACAAATCAATCCACATCTCAAATCTGACAAAGTACGACTGGAAACTAGTTCAAATCACAAGTTTCAACTCAGTTAGAATCTAGTTCAAAACCACAAGCCAACCACAACTTGATTTTAGCTCAAAATCACACACACATAGTCTCAACAAAATTTATCGTATCACCCTAGCCACAGGTGACTATCCTGGCCACAAGCAATTGGTGAGGCTTCAACCTCGACTCTACTACAGTGATGCGATGAACCACCCCATGTAGGAGTTCAATCACCCCAACCATAGCTTCACAGTACTACATGGGTAACACGCACGGGGTGTGTCCTCACAACGCCCCTGGGTGCCCGAGCACTTGGGGACTCTAACTTCAGACCTGACTAGCACCAACACTAAAGGTAATTAGGTCTACCATACTTCGGGTCTTGTAGTACCACAACAAGCAATCATGAAGCTCACTCCTCGGACCAAAGTCGACAACCACAGCGTAAAACACGTCCCGACTACTTAGAGGTCTCAATACCCTTTGTCGGTGCAGTCTGTCGGTCCACGTAGCTCCTACAAATCTCAAAAAACTTTTTAAAGTATATGCATCACTTTTTAAAAACCTTTTCAAAGGCATATTATCATCAAAAGCTATTTCCAAGCATTTTCGTAATTATTTAACCATTTATTATCACATAATCATCATGTTCATCCCATAATCATTTTTCAAGTATTTCCTAGTCATTATAAGAATCCATTATCATAGAAAACATTTCATGATTATTTCTCGTGCATTTCATAAGCCTTTTAATCATTTATCATCACACAAGCACTGATAACAGGTAGTTCCAATCTACTGAAGACTACAGGTTGTGCCAACCATTTGCATCGATCGCTCGCGCACCTTGATCGTGCCACAACCTTGCACTAGTATGTCTCAGCTACCAGTCGCGCTAAAGGTTTTGTAGAAAAACTCAGAACACAGAGAACCCTACTGAAACTTCGTAAAATCCCCAAAAATTTACAGAACATGCAAGATAACATCACCATTTAATTTTAAACATTAAGAGCATGAGGATTCACATATTCTCAAGTTCATTTCACCAAGATCTCTTCAAAACTCACATAATTCAATGAAAATTCCAAATCTCATATCAGGCATGAAAACCCACGTAAAATCCTCATCAATCCACATAAAAATCACACATTTACTACCAGTTACTATAGCATGCTCTTTTACACATTTTTATCAATATTAAGCATGATTTTCAGAGAGAGAATGAGGGGGAACATGTACTCGGAGAGATTGTCGACAACTCTTCCAACTCCAACGAGCTCTCGGTGCCCGCTCCTCCCTAGAGAACGACTTTCGCCTCCAACGATGGTCCTCCGATGGCTGTCCTTCGATGGTAGAGCTCTGACAAAACATGCTCTCTCTCCTCACCTCCCTCTCTACTTCTCTCTGCTCCCCTATTTTCTTTGCTCATCTCTTCACCGACGCAGGAGGAGTCCAAGCCCTTATAAAGCTCTCCCACCACTGACAGCCTTTAGGACTCTTGGTGACGCTATAGACGAGGCGACAGGGCACCAACGTGGTGGATAGAGTAGGTGTTAGTGAGAAAAGCAAGTGTTAGCATGTCAGGCGGCATTTATTGAATGTCAGAATGACGCGTCGGCAATTTGCGTTGTCAACCTCCACTAGCCACTCACTCCTACAGTACCTGCTGACAACATCCGCCTGGTACTCATGCCTACTGTCTCTTCCTATGCTATTCGCCTGGCCCTTACTAAACAGAACCAAAGAGAAACAAGAGCCAAACCATGAATATAAGCCCACATCAATTATGATGTCCAATAGCATTAAGTCTCAGTTTATCTAGACTACGTGACAAAGTCTCAATTACAAGATATATCATTTCTGGATTTCTAGATACACACTGTGGTTGACCCTAGATGTTACAGTATTGCATCCTCTACTTTCTGGCGATGGGTTCACTACTTGTGAGAGGACACTGGCCGTTGGGCATGAGCTGTGACCCATCACCATGCGTTGCCTAGTTCTTCTATTTTCCTCCTCCTCCTTTGTCCCTCTGTCTGCCACAGAGAAGCCTCTCGTGCCCACAATCTTACCAATGGCCAGATGAGCCCAAGGATGCCGGTGTGATCCAATGTGGATGGGGAGGAGTCGTATTTGATTTTTGTCACATTGGCTTTGCATTTTCCTTCCTCCTTTTGCTTCCTCCACCCTCTGTAAGCATAGAAATCGGTCCCTATGGCTTACGACATGTTCATGTGGCTGTGAGAATCGGCCAAACCCATCAATGCATAGGGGAGGTGGATGGCAGCGTGCACTCATTTGGAATTCAATGTGAAGTGTTAGGAGCCATCCTTGGCAACCCCTCATGCTCCTTTGGTGTTCAGATGCATGATTCAAACGTTTGAATTTTGCCATTGTCGACGATAAGCTCAGTGTCAGTTGTAGAGTGCCTAAGGTGCAAGTACCAGGCGCAATCTATAGGTACAATTTCTGGGCACAAATACTTGGTACACCTTGCCTTGACCTAGAGCATAGACAACAGAGCTAATCCTCATTTTACATAGTTTTTTGCTTGATTTTGATTCTTGTATTCCATATTTGTTTTCCCACATATTTTACTATTACTTTTGCATGGAATAGCATCACATGATTATGCACATTTTGGCTTGTGTTTGCTTCCATTAGAGTAATGATGCTTACTATATTGAGTTTTTTGAGAATCAGTCGCGATGACCTTGTGTACCTCCCGAGTGGGTTGTACTAGCACAATGCCTATGTGTGTGCACCCCAGTTTTGAATGCATATGGTGTGGCTAAGCATTAGGTTGCATTATTTTCTACCATGCATGTTTTATTCATACTGGTATAGCATCAATAATCCAAATTTAAGCATAGACTAAAGGGCTAGCACACATATGCATTAGCCACACATGCACGCGAGTTAGCCAAGAAAGACTGATTTGTTGGGCATATGCAGTGCCTAACACCTTCCCCATGCGTAATAGGGGTCCTTACCCTTTCTTTGCCATGCAATGACTTACGCCTCGCATTCATTTGGCACAGATCATCGAAATAGCATACCTGCATTGTTTTTTTATGGTATTTTCATTTGCATTCGGTTTTCCTTGTTTTCTAATTTCAAATAAACTAGGTGGCGACTCCTTTGTTTTCATAACTTTGTCATTTAGCTTTTGCCTTGGTTTTCGTCATAACTTTATCGGTTCATGCATTTCCCTTTCGTGCCTCGCACGAGCAGTCGCTCATATGATCACAAGAACTAGTGACTCCTTTGGGGAGTTGACTCTAGCTTTCGTTTTGGTCTTCCTTGCTCGCTTTGGCTTTTTTTTGCCAACTTGCTTGCTTGCCCTTATAGCATCATTCGTGCCTTGTTTATGCCTTATTTTTGCTTAATGCATGCTTTTGCTTGGTGGATGTCTTTCTTTACACATTTGCTATGCCACCGTACTTGCACATACCCTGCTGCATGTCTTTTGATGTGATAGATGTTTCTTTTCTTCCACAATCATGAGAGCATGACACAAACACATAACAGACGCATGCCTTTTGCTCAATAATTGTTATTTGTTTGCCTTGGTTGAGTGTTTCTTTCTTGTTTAGCATTTGCCATGCTTAGGAAAATTGGAGACAAGTTTGTCTTTCCCTAGGTTAATCTAAAAATTTTTCAAGTTAAAAGAACATTTAGGCCAAACTAGAGACATACAAAACTTTCCCTCCCCCTAGTTTAATGAAAATACAAAGTAAAAGAAATCAAATCATATTTGTATGAATGATAATATAGAACATGCATCTTCTCTTCTCTTGAGTCCACCCATAGTCTCAGAAGGGCAGTTTTGGTTTTCTCATTCTATGGCTTTGGCATGGGACAAGTTCTATGGCTTTCGCATGTCTAGGGTCACATCAATATTAGTAGAGGGTACAACCCACTACTTTGGTAGGGATCTTGGCCACCAATATATCACTCGTTCACCGACTGAGCTTTGGCCAAGATTTAGAGCAGGGACCTACTTTCTACCCAGAGTCAATACCCATTGCCCATGAATGAGTCCCGAGTGGATGGCCTACTCGAGGCATGCATAGTCAAAAAGCACATACTAGGGTATTCATCTTCATGTGTGCCATTCATGCCACAACTTAACTTCCATGCAATCTTCTAGCTGCTTTTGCTTGTCCAACACAAATCTCGAGTCACACCTTATAGTGTGTCCTCGAGTTGTGTTTGCCTCTCATCCTTGCATTTAGTTTTTGACTGTCCCATTTCTTGTTTGCCTGCCTGGATTTTCTCCACTACCATGGAGGATCCACCCTATGACGCTTTTGCTCCCACTGATTCCAGGATGGTCAGTCAGACTTGCCCCTTTCTTTTGCTCGATGTTTGACCTTGCATCCGAGCACCTTTGCCCAAATCACTCCCTAGTCCTATTGCCTTCGTCTCCTCTCCACCTGTGGTACCTCATGTTGGGGCATAGGATCAGCCTGCAGTTTCCCTTGGCACCGATGGACTGAGCTATCAAGTGTCTCTCCTGCCAATCATCCAACCACGTTGTCCTCCAAGCCCATCTTTTGCACTCTCATCTTTTGTCTAGCTTTCTTGCTCCCCAACCTCAGCGATCATCTGTGTTATCTCATGTCGGGACTCCACCTTCCCCATTTGGGTCATTTGTCTAACCTTCATCAATGGTGTCTTTTTTTGGCCCACCTTTTGCTTCTCTTGTGTGTCTGTTGTTGGATCTTCGTGCTGAGGCACTCCCTTATTCATCAGTCTCTACAATCGTGCCTCCTTCGGCTGTCCCACCTGACCCTGTAGTGCCTTCACCTACTTCTCTGTGTCTGTTGGATCCACTACTCTAGCCACCTTATCCAAGTAGGTCGAGTCCTTCTCCTGGTCGGCTCAACAGATGTTGGCCCTAACTCAAGCCTTGCAGAGTCACCTATCAGCTCTTGCCACCCTACCTTTTGCGCTTTCGGTACTTGCCCCAATCGTGCCCCACGATCTGTCTAATCCCCTTATGCTTCCTACTCTTAAGAA
>JAMKQA010011221.1:0-15075 GCA_024699735.1 Posidonia australis
GAATACCTTCAAAAGTACTTATGACCATGAAAAGAACATATCTCATACAGTCGAGATTTATGAATAGTTTTTTGACTTCCAACAAGGAGATCAGTCGAGATTAAGGAATTATACACCTCTATTCGGGTGTCATTGGATGAGTTACAGGTGTATCGACTATAGGCTGCTAACATCACTAAGATGAGAGAATATCGTGAGAAACTGGCTATAGCCAAGCTTCTCTCTACACTGAAACCCGAGCTGACCTCTCAGATTTGTGGATAGATTTTTGATGAGAATAACATTCCTTAATTGTCTACAGCGTTTTCTCATGTCCTACGGATTTCCACCGATACTTCCAATGTTTACATTGATTCCTCCACCCTAGCCAATTCTTAGCATGGTCATGGTCATTGTAATGGTCGTGGTAATGGGACAAGAAAGTGTGCACATTGTGGTTGAAGCAATCATATTGCTAATACATGCAGGGAGAAGTTTGGAAAACTTGCTTGAGCTCAGAATGCTACTATTACCAACAATACCCCTGAGGATGTGAACACTGCTGAGGTAGTTGCTATGCCAGCATCCGAGTATGCTCGATTCCTCCAATTCCAAGCTAGTCCGCCATCTACCACTGCTTCTCATGCCAACATAAAAGGTATTGGTGCATTACTAACATCTAAGGATAGTTTCTAGGTTATAGATTCAAGAACTACAAACCACATGTCAACTACTTATGATCTTTTCACTTCCTTGTCTCAGTTCAGATCTATCTCTACTGCAAATGGTGGTCAATGTCCCATTAGTTGTGAAAGAGTTGTTTAGACCTCTTCCCAATTATCTATTGAAAATGTCCTTTATGTATCAAATTTTTCAGTTAATTTGCTATCAATTAGTGCTATTGCTAAATCCTTATACTGCAAAATAACCTTCTTTCCTTATCATTGTATCTTTTAGGATTTGTAAACGAAGAAGAAAATTGATTTGGGTTATAAAGCTAGTCGTGGCCTCTACTTAAAGATAGGACACGTGTACCAAATGTAATCAAAAAAAAATTCAAAGCAATAAAAACTTAGTTTTCTGCTTTTACTCACTTATTTCAAACAGATAATGCTTTCATGTAAGTTCAGCTTGAAATTGCTGAGTTTTGTGCATCATTATTATTTTACACCAAACCTCTTATTCACATACATCTCAACAAAATAAAGTTGTCGAGTGTAAACATCGTTATATCCATAATGTTACCTATACTCTTATGATTCAAATAAATGTCCCAAAATCTTTTTGATTTTACGATGATCTCACTACGTCCTATCTTATAAACAGGATATCTTCTACTATTTTGTTCTTTTTAGAGACATTCCTATTTGTCGTTTGCGCCAAATGACACCTACTTTCATTTACCTCAATGAGTGTTTAGTTGTGTTTGTTACATACAGGATTTCACACCTGGAGTTAGACAAACGCTCACTTAGATCTATAAAATGTGTTTTTCTTAGGTATTCTAAGATTCAAAAAGACTACAAATGATATAATACTTCTTTCAGAAGATATTTTATTTCCGTTGATGTCTCCATTTCTAAGTCCACTTCTTCTTTTGAGCAATCTCTACCTAACAAAGCACATATGCCTGACCCGACGCTGGTTCATGTTCCTATTTCTGTTATTAACCAAAGTCAGGTGATATCACATCTCCTGTTGTTCTTTTTAGTTTCGCCCTCTACAAGTATATACTCATCACCATTAAGGAGATCCATTAACTTTACTACCAACTGATGCTATTTCTTCGCTTGTAGATCTATCTCTCATTAATCTTGACATTCCTATTACACTCCGTCTGAGTAAGTAGTTTATTATTGTACATCCTATTTCTCACTTTATTTCTTATGATCATCTTCACCATCGTTTTCACCACTTTGTATTATTTGTGTAGAGTTATTTATGTGTGTGTTACTATTTCATGGGTAAACGAATTATTGCATATCTATATATCTAGAGTATCTAATCTTCCTATTTATATATAATCTAACATCCTTAATAGAATTATTCTTTTTTCTCTCCCCAATTCTCTTCACATGGTACCAGAGCTTAGGAAATAAACCTAAAAAAAAGAGGAGACGAGCCTTAGTTCCGTCGGCATCAGCCCAGCCCACCGTCGCCGTAGGCCACTCTAGTCGACACTTTCGCCGCTGTCCGACCATCCCTAGGCCATCCCACCCACCGACGTCACACCTGAAGTCCTCCCCAGCCAGTGCCGACTCCTTTCCAGGCCATCTAGCCACCCATCGACTTCAGTCCAGGCCTTCTAGGCTGTCGCCGGCGACATCCAAGAGGCACCAGTGCATGTCCAACCGTCGGTGATGCCTAGTCTCCCCTCCTAAAGGACTGAAAGGATAGTCCAACCCTTCCCGTCTGGTGGTTTGACAGGTTAGACCATGTTCTAGGTCTTTCTTTAAGCCTCCAGTCTTCGTTGTGTGTGGATGCATCACATCCACACGTCTTAGTGAGCAATCCGGTTCACTTTTCCTATTTTTCAAACCATATATTGGATTTTTTTTGTTAAATTCAGTCAAGAAGGCATCTCGGGATTGATTTGTTAAGAATATGAGTGGTATCTTTAAAAAGTTCTCTAACCCCAACTATATTTTATGGTCACAGACTTTCGAAACATTTGTCTTGACACACAGAAAATTGAAACATCTTATATATCCACTTCTCGATAATCTGACACATATGACGATTGGTTAGCTGATAATGCTGTAGTTATTACCTGAATGGCTAATAGTATAGAGCCCTCAATTGCACAGGAGGTCATATTATTACGACCAACGAAAAAGATATGAGACACACTTCGCCTCAAATACGACCATGAAAAGAACATTTCTCGTATATATGAGCAATTATTTACTCTTTGTCAGAAGATTAGTCAGTTCAAGAGCATTTCACTCATCTTCGTGCCCTTATAGATGAGATAGAAGTGTATCAACCTCTGACAATAGACATTATGAGATTACACCAGAACAAGGAAGAGTTGGTAGTTACAACGTACCTTACTGGCCTGCCTAACATCAGTTCTTAAATCAAGGTCAAGTGTTGAGATCTGACAATGTTCCAAACTTATTGACTACATTTGCAAAGGTTCTGCACGTCTCTACTGTTGCATCTCCTACAATGTCAGCCTCGTCAACCATGACAGTTACTCGAGGTTATTGTTGTGGCAGTTCTCGAGATGAAAGATGCAGTCGAGGTGAGACAAGTGAACGTCCTTAATGTACACACTACGAACGATTGGGGCACAGGATTGAGAAGTGTTGGGATTTGATTGGCCAGCCACAGATGGTCAATATTACCACAAAGTCCACCACTACTACAACTACTACTGAGGAACAAGCCTTTACCGTTTCACAGGCAAACTATGAAAGACTCCAACAACTAAAGGTCACAAAATTTATTGCCATAGCTATCCATATTAACTCCTCAGATACTAATGCACTCCTTGCATCTAGGGATTCTTCCTGAATTATCGATTCAGATGCCTCCTCGCATATGTCAGGTACATGTAGTTTTCGTTTGTCTCAGTTACGTGAGTTTTAGTCTATGACAATTACTGATGGCCGAACATGTCCTGTTTCAGGTGAAGGGGTGGTACAAGTCTATTCACAAATATCACTTAAAAATGTCCTTTTTGTTCCTGATTTTCCTGTAAATTTATTGTCTATTAATGCCATTACAAAACAATTAAACTGTTGTGTCACATTCTTTCCTTTCCATTGTACATTTCAAGATTTGTAAACGGAGAGGAGGATTGGTTTGAACCGTGGGTGAAGAAATGGAATGTACCTACTGATTTGTGATGATATACTTCAAGGATTAGCTTCTGTAGTGTCTACTTCCGAGTCTTTTTCCTTGTGACACTACTAATTGGGTCACCCCTCTCATCAGAAGCTTCAACAGGCCTTGCCTTAGTGTTCAGTTTCACAGTTTGATTGTCAATCATATTAGTTGGGTAAACACCATCATGCTTCGTTCAAAAGATTGAGTTTTGTGTCAAGTACTACTGCTTTTGAGTTGATTCATTATGATGTCTGGGGTCCATCTAAAGTCCAATTTGTTTCAGGACATAGATATTACATAGTCTTTGTTGTTAATTTTTTTAAAGTGTCCTAGATATATTTGTTTAAAGATTGTAGTCATGTGTATAATGTATTCGGAAATTTTTTGGCTGAAATAAAAAAACATTTTTATGTTACTCCTAAATTCTTGTACACTGATAATGCACTTGAGTTTGTTCAGTCTAAAGTCACATCATATTGTGCTTCTTTGAGTATTATACATCTGACATCTTGTCCACACACTTCCCAACAAAATAGGATTATAGAACGCAAGTATAAGCACATTTTAGATGTTACTCGCACACTCATGGTTCATATGCATGTCCCCAAGTAGCTGTGGTCTAATACTGTGCTTACAGCCACCTATCTTACCAATAAGATACCTTCTACACCTCTTAGGGGTGAAGTTCCTCTGCATCACCTAAAACCTGAGTCCAATTTGTTTAGTTTGACTCCTAGAGTTTTAGGTGTGTGGCGTTTGTCCAAGACTTCTCCCCTGGTTTAAACAAACTGTTTCTACGATCCATTAAGTGTGTCTTTGTGGGATATTCCAAAACTCAAAGGGAATATCGATGTTTTCATCCACTTACTAGACGATATTTTGTGTCTACAGATGTCACATTTTTTGAGTTTGAGTCATACTATAATGTCTGTACACCATCCAGTGTCTCTGTCACTCTTCCATTAGTTGTTGAGTTGAAGGATGATAATACTTCAAGAGGACCCACTTTGCCACCATAAGTTACTCGTCCCTTGCAGGTTTATCAGCGCCGCTAACGTGCCCTAGTGCCTCCCACCACTAAACCATCCTCCTCTGTAGATGTAAATCCATCCACCAGTGCCTCAGACCTACCTATTGTCCTTCAAAAAGGTATCCATTCTTACATAGTCCATCCTATTTCTCATTTTGTCTCTTATGATTCGCTTCACCCTCATTTTCGTAATTTTACTTTGTCCCTTATTTCTCAGACTGTCCCCAAGACCTATTAGGAGGCACTTTCCCTTACTCATTGGAAGACTGCTACGGATGAAGAACTAGCTACACTTATTAATCGTAGTACGTGAAAGTTGGTGACTCACACTGTTAAGGCTACAGTAGTCACTTGTAGATGGATCTACACTATCAAGTACAAAGCCGATGACAGTGTGGATAGATACAAGGCAATGCTGGTGGTCAGGGGTTTTACTCAGACTAATGAGATAGATTATAAGGAGACTTTTTTCCCTGTTGCTGATCTCAACTCAATCAGAGTCCTTCTATCTCTGGTTTTGAATCACTCATGGAAGGTATGTCAGTTGGATGTCAAAAATGCTTCTCTGCATGAAGATTTGACTGAGTCTGTTTTAATAGAGCAACCTCCAAGGTATGTTGCTCAAGGAAAGGATCTTGTATGTAAACTCAAGAAGGCGATATATGATCTTAAGTAGAGTCTTAGACCATGATTTGAAAAGTTCAATCAGGTCTTCCTTGCTGGTGGGTTTCAGAAGTGTGCAGTGAACCATTCAGTCTTCTACAAGAAGACAACTAGTAAGTGTGTGATTCTGACAGTTTATGTGGATGATATATTGATCACAGGTAGTGATGTACAGGACATTGCAAGGATCAAAAAGCATTTTCACACCCACTTTGTGACAAAGGACATAGGAAAGCTCTGATATTTCCTTGGGATTGAGTTTACTTATGCAAAGAGTAAGATAACATTGTCACAAAGAAAGTATGTCTTGGATCTCTTACAGGAGACAGAACTCTTAAAATGTAGACCAGAGAGCACTCCCATTGAGCAGACACTAGCATTCTGAGACAGTAGTTCCGACTTGTTGGAGGATCCTGATCAGTACAGGAAGCTCAGAGACAAGCTCATCTATCTGACTATTACTCAACCTGATATCTCGTATACAGTTAGCGTTTTGAGCTAGTTCATGCATGAACCTAGGAGAGTACATTGGATAGGAACTCTTCGTATTCTATCATATGTGAAAGGTTGTACTCAAGGGAAAAGCCTAGTCTACAAAAAAAATGACAACACCAGGACTATAGCTTACTCGAGCTCAAGGAATGCAGGAGATAGAGGGAACAGGAAATCCACATCTGGCTTCTACACCTCTGTGAAAGGCAACTTGGTCACTTGACACAGTAAAAAACAAAATGTGGTATCTAAGTCCAGTACAGAGGCAGAGTACCAATTTATGGTATAAACAATATATGGGATGATGTAGGTGAAATCACTGTTAGAACAACTTGATTTTGGTGTTGAGGTGCCTATGTCCATATAATGTGACAATAAAGCTGCTATCTTCATTGCAAACAATCCCACCTTTCGTGACTGTACAAAGCATATTTAGGTTAACTATCATTTTGTGAGCGACATGGTCATGAAAGAGGTTATCTCTACTCCTTATACACAGTCATCTGAGCAGTTCACAAATATATTCACAAAGGGACTTAGTGTTGGGATGTTTGAGTCGTTGTATGACAAATTGGACATAGTTGATATGTATGCTCTAGCTTGAGAAGAAGTGTTAGAGTTATTTATGTGTGTGTTACTGTTTCATAGGTAAACAGGTTATTGGATATTCATTTGTCTAGGAGATCAATCTCCTTATTTATATGTAACCTCACATCTTTAATAAAATTATTCCTTTTTCTCTCTCCAATTCTCTTCACAGTTTGTTTTCTCTGAATCTCTTCTCAAGAACTACTTAGAGGTTTTACAAATTTTACACTAGAAAACTACTATGAATAAGGATGTCCTGAGACACTTGGAAACAGATTTCTCATCCTTATGACTCCATAATAATTGGTTGCAGATAGACATTTACTATCAAATACCAACTAGATAACTCTATTGATAGATACAAAGCAAGACTATTAACTAAAGACTTCGTACAGACATTTGATATTGATGTAAATACTTGTTTCCCGATTGCTTGCCTCGATTCTATTAGAGTTCTCCCATCTCTTTTCATCAATTATGTCTCGAAACTTCTGCTCAATGTTAAAAATACCTTTCTCTATGAAGACTTCAAGTAGTAAGTCATCATAGAGAAACATTTTGGATATGTTGCTTAAGAAGAGAATATAGTGTATAAATTCAAAAAGACAATTTATGACTTCAAATAGAGTCTAAGAGCTAGATTCGACAAGTTCAGTCAAATTATTATGGAAGCTGATTTTCACTGCTGTGTAGTAGATCACTCTATTTTTATAAAAAAGAGCAACAGTATTAGTGTCATTCTTACTATTTATGTTGATGACATCCTTCTGACTGACAAATGATACTATTAACATTGTAAAGACTAAGAATACTTGATTAGCCATTTTGCTACTAAAGACATGAGTAAACCAATGTACTCCTTTAAAATTGGATTTGCCTATGGAAAAAGGAAAATGGTGTTATCATAAAGAAAGTATGTCCTTGACTTATTTCAAGAGACAGGTGTTTTGGGATGCAAACTAAAGGCTACATTTATAGGTCCCTAACCAGGTTTTGGGATAACACTTGTAAACTTATTTAAGACAAAACCTCAAATCAAATCAAAAAAATTGATTTGAACAATTTTCAAACCGAGTCAAATCATTTTACTTATAGAAACTGAACCGAACCACTCAAAATCAGTTTGATTCAGTTCAATTTGTGGTTTAACTATTTAATAAAATATATAAAAATAATATGGTGCTGATACATTTTCTTAAGTTTCTTATATAATTATATACTTTTAATATAAGGTTAATTAGATTTCATATATATATAATCTAAGTATGTTACATATATTAATATAATGGTACTATATAAGGTAACATGTTAGTATGTTACATATATTAATATTGAATTTAAATATTTAATATACATATATAACCTATTGGTTTGATTTGATTAGATTAAATCGCTCTTAAAACCACAAACCGAACATAGAGATATTTCAAATCGAACCGAACTTGAAGATTTGAAAAATCAAACTAAACCTCAAAAAATGGTTCAATTAACTAGTTTGGGCGGTTTGGATGCCTACCCTTGGTAGGAAGATATATCCTATGTAGTTGGTCTTCTGAATCAATTTATTGATAGAGCTGGGTTTCATAGTACAAGTACTATACCAATGCAGTGTGATAATCAAGCCACCATCTTTATTGCAAACAATTCAACTTTTTATAAACGTACTAAACACATTAAAGTACATTATCACTATGTAAGAGATATTGTTATGAGAGAGATTATCTCTACTCCCATACTCCATCTGAGCGGTTAGCTGATATTTTTACCAAAGGGTTGTAAACCACTATTTTTTAGTATTTATATAACAGATTGGGCATGATGAATATATATGCTCCAACTTAAAAGAAAGTGTCAGTGTTTGTCTAGTAGTGGGTAAATGATATTTGTCTTTAAGTACATATATAATATACTCCATCAAAGCAATTAACTGATATTTGTACCAAAGGATTGAGAACTACTGTATGGGTTAATGGATATCCACTTACCCTATCAGTTTATTTGTCTTTAAGTATGTTAGAGTAAATGGATCCATACATGGATCATTATCTTATCCATTTATTAGGTTACTTGAGGGTTAAGTATGCATTCTCCTATATATAAAAGATTATAATCCTTTGTTATCATGAATAATATAGTATTCTCTTTCCATATCAATATGGAATCAGAACCTACGTTTTAAAAGAGAGAGAAAGCATAATAGCCGTTGCCACTGCCATCATCGTTGCAGTATCACCGTCGACAGCGATAGTCCCATCGAAAAGCCTCCTCGTCTTCAATTAGATTGCCGACGTCAAAGTCCATAGTCGTTGTTGTGTCATCTCCCACTACTATTACCATTACCGATTGTCTGTTGTTGCTACTACTACTACAACAACTATTACTGCCTGCATATCTACTACAATGGTTTGCTTAATTAGCTATTGTTATCATCTACCTGTTTGTTACTGCTACTACTACTATATCAACTATTACTACCTATTTATCTACTACAATTAATTGCCTGATTGGCTATTGTTACTACTTGCCTGTCTGTTGTTGCTACTACTACTACAGCAACTAACTGTCATTCCTTTTAAATTATGTAATTTTGTGTTGTTACAAGTTGGAAATGTTCCAGCTTGAAGGAGAGTCTTAGAATAAATGGATTTTTAAATGGATCTTTGTGTAATTCATTTATTAAGTTACTTATGGATAAAGTAGGAGTTTTCCCATATAGAAGAAATTGTAATCCTTTATTATCATGAATAATATAGTATTCTCTTCCCATCTCAACAAAGTACATGTGTAATCCCTTATTCTAAGGTTAATGCAACAGTAATCTTTCCATTAACAATGACGATAACACACATTTCCGTAAATATGCTTACTATAGGAGGAGAATTAATAGTGGCAAGCATCATAAGTTGGGATGAGTTTTTTGAAGGTTGCATTTAAGTATGAGATCCTGTAATCTGCCAAATGCATCTTTAGAGACTAAGAAGTCCTTGTTCTGAGATGGTCTTATTTTATTGGTTTGATGAATTTCATTATTCGACTTGAGTGCTATAGTGCATCATTTAGATGATTCTTACTAATTCTTCTTGAGAATCATCCAACCATTTATCTCAAAAAAATGTGAACCACTTCTCAACATGCATAAGAAATTCGAATGAAAAACAAGCACAAATTTATCAGTTTCTAGCAAAGCATGGTATTCATTTGACTACTCACAGAGGTTAAATTTGGTTGTGCTTTCTGTGGAAAAGCAGTTTCAGTACACAGCTGGTTCAACTCCAAATTTAGTTTCAAGTTTGCTAAACTTGATAGGTCACCATCGCTAAGTATTACCTGATAGAAGCACACAATCAGTACATATTCTTTTCTTAAAAAGCAATAAAATAGTTCAATATACACAAATGAGTATTATACTATGTCATTATTCAAGTAGAGACAAGCCCAGCCAAAACCAAAACAAGGATATTTCTAAGAGGTACATATGTGCAGGAGAAACAGGTCCAAGCCTAGATCAACCTTGCATGGGAAAGGTTGCAAATCAAATTCTAGGTCTAAAAGTAGACCACCGAAATAGAGAAGTCCTACAGGTTGATTGTCAAAGCAGTTACTTTGTTTTTGAATTATCAGTTCCACAGTAAATATTCTGGTATTTGCACCCCTTTATGCTCTATACTGTGATGCACTTCCTATCCTCATCAAAATACATAATAAGGAAAACCACTGGCATGGCACAAAAGACTTTTCTGGCAGCAATTTGACACTACTGACCTTCCTCAGATCCAAAAAAAAGGTCAACTATTTTTTGGTCTCAATCATCTACTCTTTGCAGCTGTCACAGGAGATTGCAACCCATCTTCTATGGTGTAACTGTGATGCTTGTCACCATTAGCAAAGATGAGTTAACAGAGTAGAATATATGGAAAGTTTTTTAGCAAAAGGTTGATGCCTCCATAATTTATAGAAAGGGGCAACAAGATATAGAACATTATGAAGCCACCCAAGAACACCCAAGTACACACCATAGAGTTTAAAAAAAGGGTGGAAAGAAGGAATAGGAGCACCAATATGTTACACAAAATGACAAAAGAATATTATGAATCCACACAGCTACAGAAGTTGGCTAAATATATGACACAATGAAGCTTTTCCATTGAAGGTCTTCATTCTGCAGAAGCTTTAAAGCTTCTCTTATGATTGAAGTGTTGAACAATTTAAGCATATGAGTATATGATCACAACAGGATTCATCGAAAAATACACAAATACATGCACTGTAGTTGGTCGGATAACAAGGTTTTAAAACATATTTCCATTGCATTAGCAAGCTAGAGAACATTAGCCTTAAATTGCTCAAAAATAAAGTCAATATAAGTAAAATTAAGAGGATTTATGAATAAAGTAGGTGCACGTTGATTAAACTGGGGTTTCTTTGGTTGGTGATAGAGCTTAATGAAAAATTGGCTGTAATTCAAACTATGGCATTTTTTAGCCGAAAACATATTTAACATAATTGGTAACATATAGTTTAAATGCAACTATGTCCGAGGAAGCACCCTGTTGAAGATGTAGTGTAATCGGACATGCATCTTTATTCAATTTAAATCCATCCAAATGAGCCCAATTTTCAAGATTTAAAGAATGCTCTCAAAACTACATGAGTCTAGCCTTAGTATCTTTTTATGCAGATCGATCTCTTCCACAATCATCAGAAAGCATACAGATTGGAGATTGAAAACGCCTATGAAATCTATAATTACGACATTTTGGTCTAATTATATAATGCACAAAAACTATTTTCTAATTCCATCATACCTCAGAGGCTTTGACCTTGGTCAGGACAACACCAACCAAGCCAACACCAGAGCCAACCTGTTCATTTACAGAGCATCAGCATAACGTTTAGGATATTGAAAAAAGGGGGAAAAACTACTAAACCTGAAGAGAAAATCTTAAGAAAAGAATTACCAAATAAAATTCTTACATGCGGATAAAATTTTAAAACATGAATGCTAAAATCAATCTTCTTACTAATCCCACATGATGGTATCAAGATCTGTTGTTGTCATTTTTTGAGGAGTTGAAAAGGGAAGCATTCCATCAAAAAATAAAAAAGAATTTCAGTACAAAGGAAAATCACGGTTCTGGTTGTTATTCTCTCTGACAGTCACGTCTATTGTCCCAAAGCACTTGTAAGTCCATGGTAGCACGCTATACCATCAATTTAACACTCAGGAAAGTGCACCTTCGGAAGCTGAGCCAAAGCAAGCCATGCTTCTCCTCACCATCCATCTTAGAATGCTTATCGCATTTTCCATGCAAGAAATCCAGTTATCATATACTCATGTCTGGTTGGGGGTGCAAGTGGATGCAGAAACTACCCTGTCACAATGTACGATTCGATAGAATCCAAATCATGCTTCATGCACCTTGATAAGCTTTAACTTCAATATTATTTTGCCAAGATCAAGATACTCAATTATGTTAAACTTGGGTATACTCAACTCAACCTAACGGTTAAGACTAATTCAAATACATTATTCAAATATAATATGCAACACATAATTTGCTTGTTTGGTTAAAACATTAAAGAGGTCTTAAACAGCCTGGGTTTAAATGCCATGAACATTTACAAAGAATTTATTTGGAAAAAAATGAAGGTAAACAGAAGTTTACCTAGATAACCACGATGCTCGCATTTTATGTTGACAAAATCTTAAATTTGTAATGAATGACCCATTTTGATTCAATCTAAAAGTCACTAGTCTAAAGAGCTGCCACGTACATAATCTAACTATTTGTGCTTTGTTTGCATATTTTTATGCCAAATAATGGGCTTAGAAAGGATGCTTCAAACATGTCATGTTCAACCTATGTCCTCAAATCTCCCTAAGTTTGTGATGATTTGTTGGATCTTAAATTTAAGCAAGACATCCATTTTTTTTATTGAGATGTACAAGTTCTTTTTTATATACTAGCAAATGGACACATACCGTGCATGTGCCTTTTGCCGTGAATTTTTTCTTGATATTTTTATTTAATCAAAATCATAAAATTAGAGTGTAAACAATGTCCTTGTTTGCTATAAAATGATTTCAATACACTCAGGTAAAGATAATTTTAGACTGAAGTTCTTTGAACAACTATATGTTACCATAGTAACCAATAATAAATTGATACGAAGCAACTTACTTGGAAGAGAAGAAATAAGTAGCATTGTCAAAATTACTTTGGGAACTAAGCTCCTAAAACTCTTTCAAATTTCACTCTTTTATCCATATAATTTCGTTTAAGGTTTTCGAAATTACTTACTGAAACATGTTTTCCATAAAATAATTTTCTAAAAACTTCAACAAAAAAGGGACAGTTCTTTTCTTATCAAGGTCAAATATTGTAAATATAATTAGGAAAAGAAATTGTAAATTTTATCTTGGATCAGCATGTAACTGAAATTATGTTTTCATTATAAATATTTTAGCATATTAAAATATTGTTGAATGTAATCCCTAAAATAGATATTAATTTTTTATACTGCAAAACCAAAACCACAATCTATGTTAAGTATGTACAATCTTCTAGATAAAGCCTTTGTATAATTAATTATTCTTGCTACAATTCCATCTTTTTTTATCCATTTGGAAAAATGGAGAAAAATGTCGCTTTGATTTTTTATTTTTCATCTATATTATAAATATAAAATTCCTCCAACTTAAGATTGAACAATTAACCATGTCTTTGAAATAACAATTTCCTGAACATGATCTCTATGTAAATCAAAACATGTACAAAATTGTGATTGCAGTTTTGAAATAACAAAAAATATATATACTTATTGTAATAGCTATCAAATTCCCAACTTCCTATGCATAAGGAGGTTCTTTTTGTTGAAAGAATTCATACGGAATTCCATAAAAATTATTAGCTCATTTTGCATGTCATCCGATAAAGCTAAAAGATGTCATAAATTTATACCAATAAAGCATCATATTAACATACTGCAACTATATATATCCTTGCTTCACTGGCTCAACAGTAAGCCCTGTGACCTGCCAATCTGGTCATTGGTCAAACTCTATGGCAAGCCAAGAGTTAATAACAAGCCAAATCCCTACTGATTCCATTCACCTTGATCCAAAACTCTGGAAAGCTTCGCAGAGCCAGTTATAACTTGCACCGTCCCGTAACCTTGAACATAAACTTTATTTTTTCCTCATAAATAAACATAAGTCAAAGACATTATACTATCACATTATCGTGATTTAATATTAAAATCCTTACTGTATGCCTCAATGTTCTCTAAGTTTGCCTAGTTGAATAAACTATCATTACAGTACAATTCACTAATTGATGCCATAACTTTTTTTAGGGTAGTCCTAATGAAAATATTAACACTGTTCTAGAAAATTCTAAACCATTTGCTGAGAATTTAAAGAGCAAACATGCCATTCAGAATCAAGATTCTAATTCACAAAGAACAACATCAGTGACCAACCATCTACCAGAAAGAAAGCAGAGGGGAATCTCAAAAAATAGATGGTTATGCTAATAATAACACACTTACCTTTTCTTTGGCTGTAAAAATGGACACAAGTCCATACATTCAGAATGGTGATGTGGCATTTAGAATGCTATGGAAAGCTAACGAATTCTTATAACAAGGTCTAGAGTTTATCAACAAAGCATATGCCACTTCTATCAAATTGCAAACAATAGAAAAATGACGGAAAAATGCACAACTATCACTAATCACGCCAGGATACTAATGAAAAAGTTATGATACTGCCACTATTGGTGGAAATTTCTGACCCAACCCACCAACCTGGTCGACCCGTCTGACTTGTTTAATAAATAGATGTATTTGGGTTCAGCAAGCATAACCCGTTTATGTCTGCTAAGCTGTATAAGAATTAAATAAATAAGTTTTTAATTTAAATTTAATAAGATATGTAGTTGTAACGTTTGATTTGTATTTAACATTTATGTTAATTATGTACTATTCACTTGTGTCTTGTGAGTAATTATTTAGCCATTTATTTAATTTTTTGTTAATATTCAATGCTAGATAAGATTAAACAAGTTCAACAAGTTAAACAGATTGAATTAACTTGTTTGACTCATTTAATAGAAGAAATGAGTTAAACAAGTTGTGTCCAGTCAACCCACTTATAAATGAATTGAATTTGAGTTAGAATTTTTTTGGTTTGATTGTAAATGAAACATGTTGAAAACAGGTTGAACCGAAACTGAATCATCAATCCATTTTGCCACCCCTAATTGCCATAGATAAATTGGTTTAGATAGTATTAGTGTTATTAATTCTATAATTTATATAGCTTAACGGGTTACTAGATATCCGTTTAGGTATATCCATTTAGGAGTATTCTTTAGACCTCTATAAATATGTAATGCTCTCTCTCTAATAGAATGATCTCTCTTTCTTTTCCACAAACTCTACATGGTATCAGAGCTTAGGTTATAACAAAAAAAAAAAAAAAAAAA
>JAMKQA010011222.1:0-21973 GCA_024699735.1 Posidonia australis
CGGGACGGGCTGTGCTGGTGCACGGGCGGGCGCTGGTGCACTGGCGCGCGGGTCTGCACACGGGCTGGGAGGACAGGCGCGCGGGTCTGCGCACGGGCTGTGCACGTGCACGTGCACGTCCTCCTCCTCTTGATCTAGGGTTTTCACCCTAACCAATACACCTCCCCTTTTCTTCCCCAAAACAAAAAACACAAATCCCTTTTCTTCCCCAAAACAAAAACACAAAACATACATCCATTTTCTCCTTCACCTTCGAACCTAAAGCTCTGATACCACTTGTTGTGTCGAGTGGTGAAAAGAAAACAAGAGAATACGAACGATACTCACATCCCAAGCATCCAAACCCTCCCCCCACAGACGAACCTCACATGAAATCCTAGACATGGAGAGAAGAGGGAGGAGTTCTCTCTACACAGATGAAGACAAAATAGGGCTACATTATGCCAAAGAGGTTACATATTCGGTGCCTTAGTCTTCTTAAATACTAAGGCACCTAACTGGTCAAATGACCAAACTAACCCGAAATAAAGATATAATTCAAGACATATTTACAACAATTTTTATTGTCCCTTTGAAATGAGATTATGGGCTGTTGATGGTCCCTTTGTACACATGATGTGTCGTTTTGTCGAGATTTTGGCCGAGTTTTCAAGGATATGAAAATGATTTCGAAAATGATTTTCGAAGAAATGGTTGGCTCGCTTTGGAAAATGGTTTTCCTAATTCTTTTTTTGTGCAGACCGAGACAATGAGAGACTGTGTCATCGGGACCAAGAAATGTGACGACATTCTCAAGTGATCGGACACGACTCCCTGGTCAAGGTCGGAGGCTAAGATATCTGAGACTAAGTAACATCAAGTCTTAGAGGTATAAGACTACCTGACTGTCATCTCAAGGCTAAGATTGTAGTCCGCGAGTTGAGATATCTTGTGACATGACGAGGAGGTATAATACTCCTGTTGTCGCCGTGAGCACTGAAGCTCGGGTGTCATCGAGTGTGGAGATATGACCCTCCTGAGTACCGTATGTGGAGGACGTCGTGAAAAGACATACCATGTGGTGGCCAGTGCAGATGAGACACGTACCCCGCAGCTGGTAACTTCCTGAGAGACAGGACAGCCTTTCTAAGAAGGGATTGGCTTTAGGAGGATTCTCCAGGTGGGAAAATCGTGGAACGACGCGACTCCTACATAAGATGACACATTATAGTTGTGCAGACGCCGTTGGTTGCTCTTCTGTGGACTGCTTGTGGCCAGAGTTTGGTTGCCTAGCACCGGACTTTCCGACTCTGTGTGTGTTTTTGACCATTGAGGACCTTTACTTGTGGTTTTGAACTAGTAGAGCCCTAATTGTGATTTTGACCAATGTAGGCCTGATTTGTGGAATTTTAAAGGAAATGGTTGTGAAATGAATTTTAAAAAAAATTATTATGATTTTGTTTTCCTGTCTTTTTTCGTGAGACGCATGCTGAGTGAATTTTATCACTCATGTGTTTTCCTCGTGTTTTTGGATTATAGATGTAAACAAGTAGAAGGTTTAACATAATGCATATAAATCGGAGTCTCGTAACCACACACGTAGGTTCCTGGTAGTTTGATATCTTCTGTTTAGCTTTAATTTTCCTGTAATTTAATTTATTTAAATTATTACAGAAAATTCAAGACATGACACCAAAGTAGTCTAATATAGTGATTGTGTGGTCACATGTTGACCATGTTTGTGTGTGCCTCTAAAAATCATCAAATGTGTATTTTTAGATAATTTGTGCTCAAATTCATGTCGATTACCTTTTTTTTTTGTAAAAATCAAAATGTTGTAAGATTGAAATCATGACAACCTATGAGTCGCTTGTAAAGAATCTTAGTAAAATCTTAGAGAAATTAAATGACAAAAACTACTTATTGTGGTCATAAAGTTTTGAAACCTTTGTGACCACTTACAGGAAGATATGATATCTTACACATCCATCACCTGATGTAAAAGATGTCGTCTATGAAGACTAGTACATAGATAATAGTACCATAGTTTCATAGTTCATATGATACTCCCTCCTAAGCACTGTGTGTGGGAGACGTCGTGAAAATGCAGACCTTGTAGTGGCCAGTACGGATGAGACACTTGCCTCGTAGTTGGTAACGTCCTAAGAGACAAGACAGCCTTCCAAGAATGGGTTGACTTGTGAGGGTTCTCCAGAGAGGGAGAATGGCAGGACAATAATCGCTCCTGCACAATGTGGTTTCATCGTGGCAGTGCAGAACGTCGTGGTCGCTCCTCGGTGGACTGCGTGTGACCAGAGTTTGATTGCTGACACCAAGCTTCCCGACTCACTATGTGTAATTTTGACCATTAAGGATATTTACTTGTGATTTTGGGCTAGTAGAGCCCTAATTGTAGTTTTAGCCGGTATGGACCTGATTTGTGAGCTTCTGAGAAAATGATTTACAAAATTAATTTTAAAAGAAAAGTAATTATGATTTACTTTCCGCGGTTTTCGTAGGGTACATACTGGGTGACTTTTATCACTCATACGTTTTCCTCGTATTTTTGGTTTGCAGGTACAAACATGCAGAGAATTAACATAGTGCATATAGTCTGGAGTCTCCTCGCCGCACACACAGGTTCCTGGTAGTTAGATATTTCCTGTTTGGCTTTAATTTTCCCGTAATTTAATTTGTTTTAAATTATCGTAGTAAATAAGAGGTGTTACACACACAATGAGTCAGGAAACTCGACACCAGGCAACCAAACTCTGGCCATACGCAATATGCCTAGGAACGACCACGACATTCTGCACTACCACGGTGACAGCCACCTTGTGTAGGAGCCTTCACCGTCCTGCGATTCCTCCTCTCTAGAGAACCCTTAAAAAGCCAACCCCGCCCTGAGAAGACTGTCCTATCTCTCAAGATACTACCAACTACTGAGCACGTGTCCTTGCGACGTCCTCCACACGATACTTAAGAGGGAATGTCATACCTTCACATCCGACGACAACCGAGCCTTAGTGCTCACGACAACAGGAGTATCATACCTCCCAATCATGTCACAAGACACCTCAACCCGCAGATCACAATCCTAACCTCGAAACGACAGTCAAGAAGTCTCATACCTCCAGAACCTGACGTCTCTCAGCCTCAGGTATCTCGACCCCCAACTAGAGGTGTCAGAAATCCAAAAATATCCAAAAAATCGTTTAAAATCTGTATTCGAAATCTTAAATCTTTATCCGAAAAAATATTCGACGAATCGAATTCAAAAAAAAAATTCAAAAAAAATAGGATCGAATACAGATGTTACATTCGATTCTAAAATATCCGAATTTGAAAATTTAATATATTTATTTTTTAAAATTAATTAATATATTTATATATATAACTTATGACATAAGTATCTAACAATTAATAAATAAAAACTTAAATATAATATTTACAAAATTTACATATATATAAAATCTTAACAACTAAAACCCTAAACCTAACATTCTACCGAGCCCCCCCTTCCCCACCTGCAGCCTCCTCCCTCCACCCGTCCCCGCACCCCACAGGCCACAGGACGACTCGTCCTCCTCCGGCCTCCACCACCTGCTCCTCCTCGCCTCTGCGTCTTGGCCCTCCCCACTCCCCACAGGCGACAAGACCAAGCGTCCACTCCTCCAACCTCAGGCCTCAGCCTCTTTGCCCTCCTCGACAGCTCGTAGCCCACGGCCCCATAGGACGAGACGTCCTCTTCTGCCTCCTCCGCCTCCTCATAAACCCTCCGCCGGCCTTCGCCTCTTGGTCGTCCTCGACACGCAGCCCACAGGTAATAGGACAAGTCGTCCTCCTCTACCTCCTCCTAAACCCTCCTCCTAGATTCCTCTGACGTCCGCCTCCTGGCGGTCCTCGCCAGCCCACAGGTGACAGTGGCTCCTCTAGTCCTCCTCGTCGACAAAAGGCCCACCGAACAACAGCAACGTCGCTCTCTGGACAACAACCACTACTGTAATCATGGCTAGTAGCTCAGTAAGTCTTTCGATCAAAACATGAGAATCATGTAATTTCTTGTTGTCAAATATTCAAGTAAAACTAATTGCTAAGACTTCTATAGCTATTTACATCTAATCAGGCCCAAAAATTTTAAATATCCTCTCAGAAGGTAATTGATCGTGTAATGAATGGTACAACGCAGAAAGCATATCAAAAGCGTTATCTATGTATGATTTGTTTCATACTAAGCTTCTACAACAAGCCAGTTATAAAGAGTATAGTACATAATCCAAAAGATAAATATTTTTTAACACTATTATCTTTGGGTGATAATGTGAGGGTTTTGATTATAAGTCTATCTCGACAATCTCTATGATGGTGTAGCTTGATTCTTGTTTTTTTTGTCAATATATCATGCTCAGGTTTCATTTTTTTTAGAAAACCATATATGAATGATATAGTGATCTTCAAAAGCCCTCCTGTTTTGCAAGTAAATTTTCAAACATTGTTGGTATAGTTTTCTTACTGTTGGTATAGTCTTCTTTTGTTCTTATTTTTAATCTTGAGAAAGCTATTGCATTTTTAGTCACTCATTCACCAATTGTATTGCTGAAATGTATTCAGCTTGCAGTCAGTATGGTTGGTTTACTGATTCTGTCTAGCAAAATATGTATGAGAGGGAAAATTAATATTATCGCATTGCTAACTCTTCATTTTACTGACTCCAGGCTATAGAAGTATTTATTAATAAACATGTTATTTTTGTTGCTTTGTTTCATCTCCTAGGTTTCTTTTTCTTTAGTTTTTCCTTAACTAGTCTTGTTTTATGAATGGCTCAAAAAGGGTACTTTATGTTGGGGCTTGTTGCTTCTCTACTCTTCTCTCGGAGATGTTGAGGGAATAACTAGACTTTCATCCCTTGCAAAAGAGCATGGAAAGAATAATGATGCTTGTTGCTTCTATATGCTTGGTAAATTGGAGGATAGCCTTCAGCTTTTGGTTGCAAGGTAATTCTGTACCTGTTTATACAACGCATGTCATTTCAATTGATTTGATTTATTTGTTTTTCATGGTTACTTCTTATACTTGAAGCTGCTTTGATGGCAAGATCTTATCTTCCGAGCAAGGTTTCTAGGATAGTAGCACTTTGGAGAAATGATCTCAAGAATGTTTCATTCCCTTACCTATTTCAAGAAATTTTAGATAGTCAATTCAAGAAAGGATTTGATGACATGAACCTTGTTATAAATAGCCAATCTGTAGAAAATGACTTGAATATGCTTTGAAAGAAATTTAAAAAAAATCAGATTAAACGCCCTGTTCCCAGTCGCAGGTCTTCACCCGCACCTGCTCCGATCCGTGCCTCTCCCCAACCGCCGCGCCTGCTCCGATGCATCGCGGAAGGGAACTGCACGCCTCTTCCCCTGCCGCCGCGCCTGCTCCGATCTGCGCAGGGAACCGCGCGCCTGCTCCGATGCGTCGTAGGGAACCACACGCCTCTTCCCCTACCGCGGCACCTGCTCCGATGCGTCGCAGGGAACCGCGCGCCTCCTCCCCTATCGCCGCGCCTGCTCCGAGCCGCGCACCTCTTCTCCTGTCGTCGCGCCTGCTCAAGGGAAGCTTGGACACAGGGAGCCGTCGAGCTCTCCTTTTGCTCGTACCTACTCCTCGTCTGACGCGTCCGCTCCGCGCGTGGATGCATCCGCACCTGTTCTCCTTCCTCCACTGCTATATAAGGAGGAGGCAGGGTCAGTGTTTCAGTGTGCAGCAAAATAGAGAAGATAGTGATTTCTTCTGTTCTCTGTTTTTGGGGTTTCATATCATCTGGTTCCAGTAAAATCTCTGTGAGTACGAGTTGTACAAGAGTTGTACTCTTGGTATGAGTTTGTATTCTTCTGAAGAATAGTGAAACCTATCTACCCTGCCTGTGGACGTAGCCTTTTCTTAGGTGAACCACGTAAATTTGTGTGTTTGTTTTATTTCTATTCTTCTTCATTTCATTTTATTTTCTTATTTAACTAATCCTTAAACTTAACAAGTGGTATCAGAGCCAGGTTGAGTTTTTTGTTTTTAGTTAACAGAAAATACCATGTCTTCACATACTGTTAAGATGGAGAAATTTGTCGGGAAGAACAACTTCAGCTTATGACAAATCAAAATGCGGACGCTCCTTAAACAACAAGGAATCTGGACTCCATTGCTGAAGGAAAAACCATTTGGGGTCAATAATGCCGAGTTGACAGTACAAGAAGAAAAGACACATTCAACAATATTACTTTGTCTTTCAGATGAAGTAATAATCGAAGTTGCAGATGAAGAAACTGCTGCTGGATTATGGTTAAAGTTGGAAAGTCTATACATGATTAAATCTTTAACCAATAAGCTTCTTCTCAAGCAACGTTTATTCTCCCTCAAGATGAAGGAAGGTACACCTCTCAAAGGACATCTTGATAATCTTAATACTATTCTTATGGAGTTAAGAAGTATTGAAGTAAAGGTTGATGATGAAGATGCCACTCTGTTATTGTTAGTATCATTACCTCAATCTTTTGAAAATTTTGTCCAATCCTTTGTGATTGGAAAAGATTCAATTTCTTTAGAGGAAGTGAGAGCCAGTCTCCACACAAGAGAATTACGACATCTAGCTTCAACTTCAGGTAGAGAAATGACGAGTCTTTCTACCACGTTTGACAAAAATCGTGGTAGGTCAAACTCAAGAAGTTTTGACAAGAAAGGAAAGAAGAAAGGCAAATTTCAAGGTAAAGTAAATCCTACAGATATCTGTAATTACTGTAAGGAACCGGAGCATTGGAAGAAAAATTACCCTAAAAAGAAGTCAAAAATGCCTTCTGCCTCTACAACACAGGAAGAGATTGCCTCTGAAGTCGATGTTGGCTTTACTGTTTCTGATTCTTCTCTTTCCTCTGATCAGTGGATTCTTGATTCGAGAGCATCACACCATATGACCCCAAATCCAGAATGATTTTCATCTTATAAATCTGTTAATGGAGGTACTATTACTGTAGCCAATGATGCACAATGTAAAGTCGTTGGTATTGGATCCGTGAGGATCCAAATGTATGACGAGATGGTGAGAACTATCTCTGAAGTACGTCATGTTCCGGATCTTGAGAAGAATCTTATCTCCTTAATTACTCTTGATGATAAGGGTTTCTGTTACAATAGAGGATGTGGAGTTCTTCAGGTAAGCAAAGGATCACTTATAGTGATGAAAGGACTCAAGCAAGGATCGATGTATATCCTTGAGGGCTCAACAGAAGTTCAAACTGTTGTTATAGTATCCTCAACTGAGCTACTCCACAAATCTAAGATATGGCATATACGTCTTGCTCACTTAAGTGAGAAAGGAATGCAAACTCTGCAACGCCAAGGTCTCTTAGAAGGACTTAAGAATATCAATCTTGACTTTTGTGAGCATTGTGTCTTTGGTAAGCAGAAAAGAGTCAAGTTTGGTCCAGCTGAAAGGAATACAATAGGCAAACTTGACTATATTCAGGCCGACTGTTGGAGACCAACAAGAACACCTTCTTTGGGAAATTCAGTGGTGAGCTGGAAGACATCTCTTCAACCAATAGTCACATTGCCATCCACTGAGGCTGAATATGTTGCAATGACAGAGACTGTAAAGGAAGATTTTTCACCAAAGCTGTTCCAGAGAGCAAATTTGTCCACTGCTTAAATTTGCTCTATATTTGTGATCGTATCTAGATCAGTTCTATTCAGTAGGGCGAATATTCAAGTCAAAGTGGAGATTTGTAGAAAATGAATTGAATATGCTCTGAAAGAAATTAAAAAAAAAATCAGATTAAAAGCCCTGTTCCCAGTCGCGGGTCTTCACCCGCACCTCCTGCTGGTGGAAGGAAGCCCCCACACCTGCTCCGATCCGCACCTCTCCCCAGCCGCCGCGCCTGCCCCGATGCGTCGTAGGGAACCACACGCCCCTTCCCCTGCCGCCGCGCCTGCACCGATGCGTCGCAGGGAACCGCGCACCTCCTCCCCTGCCGCCGCACCTGCTTCAAGCCGCGCACCTCTTCTCCTGTCGTCGCGCCTGCTCACGGGAAGCTTAGACGCAGGGAGCCGTCGAGCTCTCCTTTTGCTCGTGCCTACTCGTCTGACGCGTCCGCTCCGCGCATGGATGCATCCGCACCTGTTCTCCCTCCTCCACTGCTATATAAGGAGGAGGCAGGATCAGTGTTTCAGTGTGTAGCAAAACAGAGAAGATAGTGATTTCTTCTGTTCTCTGTTTTTGGGGTTTCATATTGTAACAGCTGTGCCTGGATTTTTCTCCATTAATTTTAAACCATAGAATCTCTTGTAATTATTTGTGTATGATTTATTAATGGTAAATCCAATTGTGTGTTGGTTGTGGTTGCTTCTCTGTGTTCTGTGCCTTGGTTTCTCCCCTATGGTGTGTTTTCTGTGGCCAGTGGGTCAGTCCTGCTGTGGGACCCACTTGGGTTTGGGCTTTGACTCAGTCAAAAGCCAATTAACCAACTGTGCGGGGCATCTTTGGCCCGTTCTTCTCCTTCCACGCCCGTGAACCCCCTTTTTTCATCCATCCTGTGAGCTAACAGGGGAGGGGCTGCCGATACGTCCCTGCTGTTCAGTTACACGTAGCTGGGGGAGACGCCGACGGGATTCCGGGGAGGCAGCTTTGAGGAAGGCTTTATAAGGATGTGCTCGGCCCGAGGGAGAAGCAAGAGGAGCTGTGAGAGTGCGGGAGGCAGTGCGGGTGCTGCTGTGGCTTCGTGCGGCTGAGGAGGTTACGCGCGTGGGGAGCTGCAAACGGGAGGCAGTACGGGTGCTGCAATGGCTTCGCGCGGCTGAGGAGGTTGCGCGCGTGGGGAGCTACGAGCGGGAGGCAGTGCGGGTGCTGCTGTGGCTTCGCGCGGCTGAGGAGGTTGCGCGCGTGGGGAGCTGCGAGCGGGAGGCAGTGCAGGTGCTGCTGTGGCTTCCCGCGGCTGAGGAGGTTGCACGCGTGGAGAGCTGGCCTGTGTCGTGCACCGCCAGTGTGTGGGCACACGAGACTCGCCGAAGCTAGCCAGGTACGCGCCCCGCACCTTCTTTTTCTCTGTTCTCTGGTTGCAGCACATGCTAAAGTAGGGCAAATATGTGGAAAAGCATGGAAAATACATGAAAAATTATGATAAAATGTGGAAATGATGTGAATAAGTAGAATGACATGTTTATGATGTTAATGTGATGATTTATGGGTTTTTTATGTGAATTTCATTGGATTTGCGGAAGCATGCTACAGTAGATATATTTTGAGCTTCATGATTTCGAGATTTTCTCTAGAACAACATGCTTAATGGATTTGTGATTTGTTTGAGGGATTTTGAAGTAGACTTGGAGGTCTACACCCCATGTTTATTTGGTGATTTTAGTAACTATTTTGATGGGTGCGATCCTTACTCCCACTTAGGGAGAAAAGGGTGATGGAGGCTTGGATCGTTTTCTGCAGATGCAGAAAACGGTATATTGTTTTTGGACTCAGTATGATAATGAGAAATGCTTGGTAAAATACTTATAAAAAATGAATATTACATGTAGAATGATACATGATAAATGAAATAGAATGCATGTTATTAAGCTGCTTTTAATGATGTTTTTCTATGAAAGATAGAAAATATGACATATGTATGGATGTGGACCTAGTGAGGGGTGAATTGCATGGTATGATAGACCATGAAAGGATATGTGGACTTATAAACCACAGGTAATGATTTGATGATTTAAACATGTGTTTTGCAAAGATTTATGAATGAAAATGAGGTTTTGTGAATGTTTTGCAAAGAAAATTGCATATGGTTTTAAATGAATGGAAAGAGAATTGTAGGAACCACAAGGGAACCAGGACTTGCCGACGAGGTAGTGAGACCTCAAGATATGTCGGGGACGTATCCTTGGTTGTGGTTGCCGAGTTTGCGGTACAGGGTAGGAGACTCGAGACTGTGATGGTACTGTAGGCCCCGGGGTGAAAAAGACCCAGACTACCCTCAGTGCCGGTGTTGTACGGGGCTGGGGTTAGAGTCCCTAATTACTCGGGCACCAAGACGTCCCTAGGACGGACTCCGTGCTTGTACCAGTGAAGGTACATTTTGAGGCTACGACCGGGGCGGTTGAACTCCAATACGGGGTGGTTCACCGCGGCACTGCAGTGTGAGTGTGGTGACATGGAATCCTCACCAGCTGCTTCTGGCCAGGTCGATCGCCTGTGGCCAGGGTGATGCGACCAGTATGGATATGGAAATAATTGATTTATGTGGTTTTGTGTGTGTGGACTAGTTTCTAGCCCGGGTTGTGGCAAATTGTACCTTTGATTTTTAAATGATGTTTTGAGCTAAGAAACTAGATAAAATGATTTATTTTCTCCAACGTTGAGAATAAAGGCTTTGAAAGAGCATGAGATTTGAAAGAAAAGAAAAGAAAAGTTTGAAAAGCTATTGCTTTCTAAGTTTTAAGAATTGCATATAAGGATTTAAAATGATACTTTCTGGCAAGATTTTCTGTGTTTTTTGTGTCGTTTTTGGAACGCGTACTGGATGGCATTCTTGTCACTCACGCGTGTTTTCTTGTCCCCTTGTTTTCAAGTACTGAGTTGTAGGAGCAGTCTTCTCTGGTGCAACTTTTCGAGCTACACTTGCCGTACACAGGTCTAGGTAGTTAACTTTATTTATTTTAATATTGCTACTTAGTTGCCGTTAATTGTGTTTGATAGTTCTCATACTGTTGTGTAGCACTGGGGTGTTACACATATCATCTGGTTCCAGTAAAATCTCTGAGTACGAGTTGTACAAGAGTTATACTCTTGGTCTGAGTTTGTATTCTTCTGAAGAATAGTGAAACCTATTTGCCCTGCCTGTGGACGTAGCCCTTTCTTAAGTGAACCACGTAAATTTGTGTGTTTGTTTTATTTCTGTTCTTCTTCATTTCATTTTATTTTCTTGTTTAACTAATCCTTAAACTTAACACAATCTTTCTGCCAATTCAAGAAATGTTTCCAATCAAGATTGTGAAATCCTTCTCCTCCAACAATGCCTTATTATCATCCTTGACTAGTATACCCCAACTGAAATTTTCAGTCTGAGAAAAAAAAAATGATCCATAAGAATAGAATGTGTAAGAATAGACAGGGATATGTTACAGGATCTTATATAGATATAGGTAGGATCTAAAAATGAGATCTGCATTTCAATATGTATTTTCGATTTTGCAATCAATCATATTTTCGTTCTGTTTCTTCTAAGTTCTAACAAATTCTGAATAGTCTTGTTGTTTGAATTCTATACTACAGGTTTTAGAAGTTCATCCTGTAATTGATTGGAACAAGGGGAAAGTTGTAGAGTTCTTACTTGAGTTTCTTGGACTAGGCAATTCTGAAGATGTGATCCCGATATACGTCTGGGATGACCAAACTGATGAGGATGCTTTCAAGGTAAAGAATAAAAGAAGACGTTTAAAAATATTTGTATAGAATAAGAATTCCCTTGTACTTCTCTGTCAAGTGTGAACACTCAGCAATTATCTGTGCATACTTCATTATAGGTGTTGAGAGAGAAGAATTGTGGCTATGGCATTTTAGTCTCCTTTGTGCCAAAGGAGGCCAATGCTTTCTATTCGTTGAAAGATAATTCTGAGGTAAGACAAATCCACCTTGGGCTCTTTCAAAGGTTATTTGTACTTTTTTTTACATGGCCTTCTGGGCATTTGGTGTAGGTATTGATGCAGGTGTTAAAGGATCTTATATAGATATAGGTAGGAAGTTCATACATTGGAAGTTTTTTTTTTTTGAAAGTCCTATACATTGGAAGTTATATTGATTGTTCAGTAAATTGAACTAATACAAAAACTAGAATAAGGGAAACAGAATGATAGATCATCCATGTATATGATTTGGATTGTAACCTGACAGCAGGAATTGTATTGATGTATGAAGCATTGACAGAAAAAAAGAAGGAAAAGAAATCCTTTCTTGCATTCTTTCTGTCAATCTTTCTTCATCTCTTGTTATACATTATGACATGAACCTTTTTGACATTTTGTAGATCAACCCGAAAGCTACTAAGTCTTTGGCAGATCCTGAGGAGTATCCTAATTTATTTGATGATTGAGCAATTGCCCTTGAAGTTGAATCGAATATTGCAAAGACAAGGTACATTCTTTGGGGTATTAGTCTATTTTTGGCATCTGACCTTATTTTTAACTACCTGTGTATTACTACTTACAATTTTGTACATAAATATAATGTGGTGTGGAAATCATTCCATGAAACTGATTTTTATTGACTAGGTAATTCATCCATACCTCTTGATCAATGATTTGAAACATACAAGGGTCATTATCCTCCAGCACGGGAATTGTTGAGCTATTTGGGAAATATAGCATTACTTTTAAATTAAAAGTTTTAATCTTGTACATAAATATAATGTGGTGGAAACCATTAAGTGGAAACTGATTTTTACGTGAAGGAATTTGCTCATTTGTATTGATTGGTGATTTGAAAAATGTAAGGATCATTATCCTCTAACTCACGAATTGTCAAGCTATTTGGAAAAATCCAGCAGTAACTTAATTGAAGCTTTTAAAAGCATGCATGAAGTTGAAGAAGTGCTGCTTGAAAATGGAGATGCTTTAGTACCATGCAATATCTTAAACTGAAAGCTGATCAATTTCTTTTACATTTATATGTAAAAAAATCACATGTATTATTTCAAGATCATATTGTTCTTGCTTTACAAATCCTATGAATGCTTTCGTGTCAACTGTTTAGTATGGATTATACCATTTTTAAGTATATACTGTTAATTTTAGAAAAAGATTAGATTGTGTTTGTATTATGCTATTATTATATTTTTATCTAGTATTACATGCTTCCCTTTAATCGACAAGTGATGATTTTAGATTTATTATTTACAAATTTATATTTCGGATTTTTCAAATATTTCGGATACAGATATATTCGTATTTAGGTTTTTTAATCGAATTCGGATAATATTTGAATTTGAATGCATTCGATAAGTTCGGATACGGATATTAAATTTAATATTCGTTCGAATACGGATACGAATTCGAATGTAGATGAAAATTTTCGAATTCAAATTCAAATATTGACAGATTCGCTTCGTATCCGCTCTGTTTACATCCCTACCCCCAACCTCGACTAGGGTGTCGCACTCGACCACCCAAGAATGTCATCACATTCTCTGATCTCGACGACACGATTCCACAGTATCTCGGCCCGCACACAGAAAACCCAGAAAATCATTTTCCAAAACAGACCAACTATCACTTTGAAATCCACTTTCCAAAATAATTTTATATCTTTGAAAACTCTTCCAAAACCTCAGCAAAATGGTACATCAGGTGTCCAAAGAAACTACCATTGACGGCCCACAATCCCATCTTACAGGGACAATACAAACCAATTCAGAAAACCACTACATTAAAATATATTTTCCGAAAATCCAAGAAAAACCCCAAAGATGTCCTAGCAAACCCACGCATGTGGAGCATGCATCTGGCTAGCGCCTTTGGCAGTTTCATCTGAACGCCAACAAAGCCTGGACCAATGGCCAGAACCATTGTCGAACCTGTACATGTGGCCCACGTAATTGACCCGTGCCCCCAGTTTTCTATCAAAATTCAAACAATCTACAGCAAGGCATCCAAAAATCACCTAAAATGGAAGCTCTAACTGGACCCTCTAAACAATCACCAAAAATCTCAAATAAAACATATATAGTAAACCCTCGAGTCTACTTCAAAACTCAACAAACAAAATTAAAATCCATTCACCATGCAACAAGATACAAAATCGTAAAGACATAAGAGTCAAAATGACCTAAATCTCAACCACCAACATAATTACCCATAAAAGCCACAATAAATTCTCAAAAATTCTAAAACATTAAATTTAGCCTAGATTACATGCATCCTTGGCATTTCTACCATTTTACATGATTTCTACACATTAAATTGGAGATACGTACCTGAAACGGCTCTAACGATCCTTCGACCGACTCCAGCGAACTCCGACGACCCCGCACATCCACTGCCACTCCACGACCTCAGGGACGTCACTCCAGAGCCTCCCGCACCACCACGAGCCGCCACAAGCCACCACCACCTGCCTCCCACTCTTAGTCTCTCTCTCTCTCACCTGCACCCACCAACAGACAGGAAAGAGTGAAGAAGAAAATGGAGGAATGGAAGGGGGAAAAAGAGAAGAGGAAAGGAAAGGAAGGAAGAAGGCTTGGCTTGGTTGGGGCTCCGATGCGTCGAAGAAGACTCGCCTCATGCACACGTTATATACGCGGGAGAGGAAGTCGCTGCGTACCTACCCACCAACCCCCAACACGCACGCACCAACCGGTCTCCGACCACCCTTCAGCCTCGCCACACACAACCCAATAGCCAACTCCAATGCACGAACCAACGACTCCCCGCACCAAACAATCAACCACTAATCGACCCACAACGCAGACCCACACCAAGGCCCACAAGCACAGTGCCACAATGCACAGTGCCAACCACGCACAGGGACACACCATAGAAGCCAACATAAGAGGCTCAAACTCAAAAGCACAAATCCACACAATAAGCCTCAGAACAGTAACACCCATCTAGGAATAAATTCATTAAAATGTAAATAATTACAAAAATGAATTTTACCGGTGTTACAGGGTTAGTGTTTGGGTAACCAATCTGTTTGTTTACCCTAAAATGATCGAGTTTATTGTTGCATGTTAGCAATTAAATCCTTTTATTTAGGTGACTCTCTACAAGTTAAGAGGCTGATAAGTGATAAAGAGTCTCATTTCTCTGTTGGTGCCTATAGAGAGCTATGATATGATCTACGCTTGTATGTCTCCCAAGATGACGAGGTTAAACAAAGACTACTAAATAAGGTTCATCGGTCCAAGTATACCACTCATCCAAAAAAACATCAAGATGCACCAGGAGTCCAAGACCTAAAAAGGAATTTCTAATGACCTAGAATGAAAGGTAATGTGGTAGATCATGTGGCTAAGTGTATGACTTGTTAGCTGGTTTAGACAGGACATCAAAAGCCTAATGGAACCTTACAACCTTTGGACATTCCTATAGGAAAATGAGAACACATGTCTATGAATTTTGTAACTAGTTTACCTAAAACCAAGAGCAACAATAATAACCATGTAGATGATCGTGAATCGACTCACAAAGTCTACATATTTTCTGATAATTCAGGTGAATCTCCTTATGTATTAGTTGGTTAAGTCATACACATCAAAGATTGCCTAATTGCACGATGTTCCCATGTCCATTGTGTCAGACAAAGATGTTAAACTTACTTTAAAGTTCTAAAAGACTCTACAGGAAATTTTTGACACGATACTTAATTTCAACACAACATTCCATCCTCAATCCGACAAACATACCGAAAGGACAATTCAGATGCTCGAGAATATACTTAGAGCTTATGCCTTGGACCTGAAGGAGAACCGAAAAGACCATTTTTCACTGATAGAGTTTGCCTACAATAACAGCTACTACTTTACTATCAAGATGACCCCATACAAAGCCTTATACGGCAAGCCTTGTAGATCACTAATTTTCAGGAGCGAAATGGGTAAAAGACAACTTCTTGATCCTGAGATTGTACAGTTGTACACAGATATAGTGGATTTAATCTGCAAGACACTTCTTGTTACACAGAGTCTACAAAAGAATTATGCTGAAAATGTTAAAGATGTTGTACTCATGAAGGTATCGCCAACCAAGAAAGTGATGAGATTTAAGAAACGAGAGAAGCTAAGTCCTCGTTATATTGACTGATACGAACTTTCTCATAGAGTTGGTAAAGCGACTTATAAACTTAATCTACCTTTGAAATTGTCCACAATGCATAATGTATTCCATGTCTCCATACTCAGGAAATGTCTGACCGATGCATCACAAGTGATCTCAGTTCAACTAAAAGTGTTTCAGGAAGATTTGTCTTTTGTTGAAGATGTTGTCCAGATACTTAACTAGAAAAGGCAGGTTATCTTGCTTACTCTTGTGTTATAGCACCATCATAAAGCCAAAGAGGCCACTTGAGAGCATAAAGATGCCATCCTAGCTCAATACCCTTATATTTATGCCTAGGTGTAATTTCAAACGCAAAATTCTCTTTAAGAGGGTTAAGATATAACACCCGTAAATTTGTTTACCTTCTTAATTTATTGAATTTAACTAGAGTCATGTGCCATAAGCATGTGATATCAGTACTCCAAATGCGTAATTCTGACACATATCACTAACATGTGATGCTGACACAATGCCCTACATCAATGTTCAGCATTTAGTTAATTTACTGTTGATTTTGGAGTTATGGTTTAGTTTTGTTGATGTTGATGTGTAAACCCTATGGAGATTATGATGGATCATTTTTGATAATTATTGGACATTATTGTGGTTTTTGGGCATGCATTTGGTTATTAGTTTCCATTTGCTCAAGCCATTTGATTTAATGATAAGTGATCATGTAAATTTGGATTTTTGTGCATAAGAGTCGTCTTACACTTGTCTTACTTGGAAAGCATGTTGTGTAAGTGTTGGAGATGGCTTGCCAAGTGCATTTCATGTTTGTGCAAGTGGCCTTGTGTGGGACGACCCATGTACAAATGGTCGTGTGTGAGACGACCCATGGATGTTTGCATGCAACTTTTAAGTTGTGGATGGCGTGGAACTCTTTCTCAACTCATAACTATATAAGGGTAGAGTTGTGGCTCATCTTCTCTCACCTCTTTTCATTTTTCTTTCTTCCTTCATACAAGAGAACCAAGAAAGAGTGAGACGAGAAGGGCTCAAATGTTGCCTATGGGGGTGAGTGCGAGGGAGAGGGGGGAGATCTCGGCTGTGCCTCCCTCGATGTTGCAGGTAGTTGTGGTGGTGATCTTGTGTCTCCCGATGCTATAGGCAGTTGTGGTGGCGGTTGCTACATGCCGTGCAGACATGGTGAGCATCAATCGCCGTCTGTACTTGTGCTTGCTCGCAGGAAGGTGAGTTTTTGGATTTTCCGTGTGTTAGGTTCTCATTACTTCCTCTGCATGCACAAGTTAGTATTAATCCTTGGTTCATGCATGCTCAATAGGAGGTAGGAGAGTTGAAGTTTCGTGCTTCAACGTTGAAGATTGCCAACATTGAGTTTTAGATGCTTGTGGGTTCCTTTGTGCGTTGTTAAGGTACACATCCTATTTTACCCTTCCTTTGTGCTGAAAGCTTGTGATTTCATGTTACATGTGTTGATCTGGTAGTGTAGTAGATTATACACATTTTAGGGGATTTACGTGATTTTTCAGTGATTAATGATGGTGAATGTTCTCAATTCATAGTTTATAAGTATATACATGAATGTGGTTATGATTGATGATTTCTTGAGTTTTATGCAACAAATCCTTGTAGTTTTGATTCCAAATGATAAAGAATCTTGTTATCTTCATTTTAATATGTTATATGTGGTTTTTGGTTGAGCATGGCAAAATCTAGGATAATTTCCCAAGTTGCAGCTTATAGTTTTCTTGCTCTAGTTTTTAAACAACAAACGCGAATTAGTGGCACAGGTCTCTAACATGGCATGGTGGCGTGACAATCTGGCCTGACAATATGCCTAACCTATTTTTAGTGATTATATGTTGATTCTGAAAATGATTTTGAAATGTGAAATCATTTTCTAAATGGTCTTTAGAAAATAATGTCGAGAATGATTTCGAAAAGAGTTTTTCTAGTTTTTGTTATGAGCCAATAAACAGAAAGGTCATGTTGCCGAGACCAGAAGATATGACGATTTAGAAAACGATCAATCACTAAAAAATGATTTCACATTTGTCTAACGCGAAGTCTAAGTTAAGGTTCTTAGACCAAGAGATAGTAGGTAAGTGTCGTTAGATCTTAAAGGTATGACACTCTTGGATTAGCATTCATAAGATCAAGACTGAGATCCGTGAATTAAGATGCTAACTAGACCTAGAGGTATGATACTCTTATTGCTTCGAATGCTAAGACTTGAGATGCTGGTTGGACCCAAAGATAAAGACTTTAGTTGCTTCGGGCACCGTAGTTAGGACACCAAGAGGACAAACTCTAAGTAGTTTGGACTAACACAGGTAATTACATGTGCCTTATTTCTGATAACATCTTAAAAAAAAAACTTTCTCAATGAGGGTTAACACTTTAAGAGTCCTTCAGTGAGGTTGGACTTCGAAACAAACAAGTTCTTCGTAGGTTAACTTGTCTATGACAGTGTAGTACATCTCGTTAGCTGTTCGTGGCTTGAGTTAATTACTTGACGTCGAACAACATGACTCAGTTGGTTTTTTATCTATATGGCTCGAGGTTTTCTGTATTTTTGCCCGTGTAGCATTAAACTTCAAATAGCTCTTCATGGTTTTTTAAAATTTTTGGCCTTTATAGCTTGGATTTTGAGGAGATATCAATTTTAAAGTATATGACATACTCTTGAACTATAGTGATATTTTATAGTAGTAAATAAAGATTTTAAAATTATGATTTCAATATTGCTAACTCTCGTCGTGTTTTGTTTCAAACTTTATGACTTTGTCTAATGTTTATATTGTATGACCTTTTTAATAGTCACTCATGCATGTTTTGTTTTGTAGTTTTAAATTTGCAGATGTGGATACGTAGTAAGATATATTTCTAGTGCATATAACCCGAGTCACATAACCGTATACTACACGTTCTAAGGTAAGTAATTTCTTTTAGTAACCTTTTACTTTATTTAATTGAAGATTTTAAATTGTTTAAATTAGTATTTTGGGGTGTAGCGACTAAGATCATGTAACATCTGAGTCTGATTATCCATTTTCATTATAAACCATGTAATTATTAGCAATATTGTGTATAATGGTTTATTAATGGATAATCTGTTGTTTCTTGGCTATATGTAGTTGTGATTGGCTTTCTGTACATCTGCCTGTGATTTGGGACCCATGTAGAGTCCGATTTGAGGATGCACAGTTGTCTCGATTTGCGTGCCATTCTTTCCTCTTTTCTTTTCCTCCTCTTTTTTTCCTTCTTTTCTCTCGCGAGCCACGCCCTTCCACCATTGATCTCGTCTTCTTCTTCTTTCTCTTCTTCCACCCATGCCACCAGCGACGGAGGCCCGTGCCTCCCCATCTCGTCCGACGGGATGGGTGGTCGGCGCCATGTGGACTGTGATGGAGATAAGAGAGGGGAGTGGGCAGAGCAGAGGAAGTGTGCGGCGAGAAAGGAAAGGAAGAGAAGAAAGGGAGCAGAGGCGCCGAGTGGGAGGAGGTGGTGAGCCGTCCGTGCGTTCCGTCGGAGCTTGTAAAGGCTTGTCGGAGTGTGATAAGGGTCGCCTGAGGCCTGAGTGAAGTACGCAATCCTTCTCCTCCTTCCGTTCTGTTTGTGGTTAACAGTAGGTTAAATGCATGAAAATCAAAATAAATGCATGGAAATCGTAGAAAAATCATAATATGATTAGGAATGAGTTCTATGATGTATTTGTGTAAGGATCATGCTAGATTGCGTGATTTTTGGGAGTTTTGTGGAGTTTTTGCCTTAAATGTTTTAAAGTTTATTTTTGAGCATGATTCCTTTGCGAATTTATATCTTCCTATGTGGTTGATGAAATCTTGAATGGTTTGAGGGGTTTTGAAGTAGGCTTGAGGGTCTACACTCCATGTTTTTATGAGAATTTATGGTGTTTGTTTGGAGGGTCCGATCCTTACTCCCACTTGGGGGAGAAAAAAAGGACGATGGTTTGGGGATTTTCTGCAACAGCAGAAAACGATATGTCGTTTTTGAGTTCGACATACCGTTTTGCTCCCAGGCGGTACCACGCGTTTTTGGCCTCGGACGACCGGAGGAAATCGGTCGACCGTTTCCCCTGAACCTGATAAATCTAACAGAGATTCGGTATACCGAAAAATTTCAACATACCGAATCAGGAGATTTCGGTATACCGAAATTTCCCTTCGGTATGCCGAATCAGGGGATTTCGGCATACCGAATTGGGAAAACGGTATGCCATTTTTGCCCTGATTTGTTAAGGTTTTAATGTGGTTTTAATGATGTTAAGTGGTTGATTTGGTATGCTGGGTTTATGTGATTGGTGTTTGTCTCGTGTAATGACATGGAAGCATGTGGTACCCCAAACAATGGATTTGGGTGTGATTTTGGGTTTTGACCCTATAAATGATTTAAAAGATGATTTTGTGTGGTTTTTGAGCTTGAGACCTTATTTATAGTTTTATTGTGGCTTTGATGGCCTGAGTTAGGACTCCAGTGGAGGGTCGAGTGTTGCAAGGAACAGAGTCTTGTAACGAAAAGAATGAAATGAAAAATGGATTTTTGGAAAACTAGAAAGAGTTTTGAAACACTAATAATGTGTTATGAAAGACTGTGGTTCCGAGCTTTGAGTCGGTGTAGGCTGAGCCTGGGCCTTTGAGCCTAGTTGTTCGGGTCACCAAGCTCCTCGTAGCAGTGTAGGCTGAGCCTGGGCCTTTGAGCCTAGTTGTTCGGGTCACTGCCGGTGTAGGCTGAGCTTGGATAGTTGTATCTAGTTGTTCGGGTCACCGAGCTCGAAACGGTGTAGACTGAGCTTAGGTCATTGGACCTAGATGTTCGAGTCACCGACTGAGACGTCTTCAGAGACGTATCTCCGTGCTCCTGTGAGGAACAGGAAATGTGAGGCTTGTTGGCCGGGGTGATGACATCCCGCACGGAGAATCTCATCGCGACAGTGCAGGGAGGTTGGGGAAGGATGCCCTCACCTACTGCTTATGTGCTAAGTTACCCCTGATCAAGGTAACAACAGTAATGAAAGTGGAAATGTACAATGAAAAAGTAATGTATGTGGTCAGGATTGGACTTGTGAAATGTCTTAAAATCCTGAAGAGAAATTATAATGTTTTTAACTAGTTGCCAGCCAATGTTTGTGATTTGGTTTTAAGTCCAGTAAGACATTGTGTTTTAAGCTAGATCTAGTTAAAATGTGTGTTTTGAAAGTGTGTTTTGGGAAGAATCCCCAATATTGAAAATGGAATTGTTTTGAAAAAGAAAAATGAATTCCAAAAGGATTTTGAAAGAAAAGAATTTGGTTTTCGATTTGAATTCCCAAGGGATTATTTAATAAAAGAAAATGATTTTTCAAAGGAGAAAACCAAATTTTGCAAAATGTTAAGAAACAAGTTTCTTTTGGTTTTACCGAATTTTCTTTGTGGTTGTGTATTTTAGGGGCGCGTACTGAGTGACTTAGATGCCACTCACACGTGTTATTTGGCTTTCAGGTGTAGACCGCGTACAGCCAAGTTCCGGTGCAGGAATTGGAACTTCTAACCACACATCGAGATCCTGAAGGTGAACCTTAGTTACAGTTCTATTGTTCTGTAATTTTATGTAATTAGGCTTGTGATACTGTATTTTGATAACGTGCCCGGGAGCGAGGCGTTACAGATCATTATAGTGTCAATTGGATAAGCATCACTATGGTACCTATCATCGTTAGGGGTGGGCACCCAACCCGTCCAAACCGGTTAACCGAACCGAACCATTTTTAGTGGTTCAGTTCGATTATTCAAATTTAATGGTTTAGTTTGGTTTGGAATATCTCCATGGTTCGGTTTGTGGTTTCAAAAACGATTTAACCGAACCGAACCAAACCCAATATAAACTATATATGTTAATACGTATATTAAATATTTAAAAGAATATAATTATGTATCTTTTAGAACCATAGCTCGAATCATAGTTATTCTTATGTATCTCTTACTAGGTTATTTTTTAAACTGATTGTTATTGGAAGTTAAATAAAAACGTTTTTGGTCATTTTTGTGTATCTTTTACCAAACTGTTTTATATTTGATTCTTATAGTCGATAAACTTTACTACTGTAATTCTATCATAATATGATACATGAAAATTTCATATTACGATGAATTGTAATTTCTATTTAAATTTTGCAGTATTATATGTG
>JAMKQA010011223.1:0-17344 GCA_024699735.1 Posidonia australis
GTCCGTTTGGTAAAGTTTTTGGACAGCTTTTGAGTATATAGTTTTTCTCCAAAAGCGACAATGGCTCAACAGCTTTACCAAATATTACCAGCTTTTCAGAAACATGTATCTTTTAGAACAGTGATTCCTTTACATTTCGATAAGTTAGAGTATGACAGCTTTTAATCAAAACGAACTTCTACACTTAAGTTCAGAAGTTGAAGTTCTCCAAACAGACCAAAAGAATATTTGCATCCATATGGATATCTGAATTTTCATGTATTACCATTTATTATAGCTGTGTGTTCTGGTCTATACATCATTCATGACATATTTCTAAAAAATGGCATCCAGTTAAGTTAATATTTCTCGTTTACATCTTGACGATATCTTTGTTGGGAAGAGGTAGGAGCTAAGGTGCAACGTGATTTTGCTCATACCATCATGAGCCTGTTAGTGTCAAACTGTGACATCTAGGTCTGATTATTCATTTTTATTTGTAAACTATGTAATTAATTGTAATATTGCTTAAATGGTTTATTAATGGATAATCTGTTGTTTCTTATTTGTGTGAGCTTGTGGTTGGTTATCTGTGCGTCTGTTTGTGATTTGGGACCAATGTGGAGTCCGACTTGAGGGTGCACAGTCGTCTCGATTTGCATGCCTGTCTTTTCTTCTTTTCTTTTCCTTCTTTTTCTTCTTTTTTTCCATCCTTTCAGGAGCCCACACTATTTTTCCCCATTTTCTTTCTTCCCTTCCCCGACTCGTGCCACTAGCGACACTGATCCGTGCCTCGCCGTCTCCTCCGATGCGATGGGCGGTCGACACGACGCGGGAGGAGAAGAGGATAAACGGAGGCCGTGGCATGCGAAGAGAAGAAGGGGTGATCGAGAGAGGAGGAGAGGGAGAGGAGCGACGCGTAACCGAGGAGGTGGGGTGAGCCGTCAATGGGTTCCGTTGGCTGAGGAGGTTCGCCGGAGTGCGGGGAGAGTCGTCGGACAGCTGAGCCAGGTACGCGACTCCTTTCCCTTCCTCTGTTTAGTTTTTATTACGAATGGGTTAATTAAATGAAATTAAGAGAAATGCATGTTAAATTGTAGAAAAATCATGAAATGAATGGGAATGTGATGTATGGCATGAGAATGTAGAGATCACGCGGTTAAGATTATTTTTTGTGGGGAAAATGTGATTTTGGGGTTGAAGGCTATAGCAGCCGTTCTTTAGTCCCTTTCCCTTGTGTTTTTCGTTTGAACTGTGTGGTTGATGGAATCATGAATGGTTTGAGTGATTTTGAAGTAGACTTGAGGGTTTACACCCCATGATTTTATGGGAATTGTTGGTGAATGTTTGGGGGGTCCGATCGGGACTCCCACTTGGTGCGATTTTTCACTGTCCGGAAAGAGGTGTGCCCTGTCTACGAGGAATTTGGTATATCGAATTTATTCGGTATGTCAAAATCCTAGCAGATTAAGCCAGAATTCAGGGTTCGGTAGATCGAAATTTCACGGTTGTCAGAAACAGAGGGTTTCGACAAATCGAAAATTTTCAGTATACCGAAACAGAGAATATCGGAATACCGAATTGAAAATTCGGTATGTTGTTTTTGTCCTGAACTTGGGATGTTAAAATGTGAATTTTAATGAATGTTAAATGATTTTATTGGTATGGTGGGTTTATATGAATGATGTTTTCCCATGTAATGACATAAAGGCATGTGGAATCACAAACAAATGGATTTGGGTGTGGTTTTGGATTTTAGACCCTATTAATGAATGAGAAAGATGGTTTTATATGGTTTTGGGTATGAGACCCAATTTATGACTTTAACCATGGTTTCCATGGCCTGAGTTGGGACCCCTGTGGAAGGTCAAGTGTTGCAAGGAAATAGAATCCTGCAACGAGAAGAATGGAATGAAATGGATCATTGATAATGTGGTTGCCGAGTTCATAGCGGTATAGGTTGAGTCTGGGCTTTTAAACCTAGTTGTTCGGGTCACTGACGGTGTAGGCTGAGCTTGGGTTGTTGTATCTAGTTGTTCGGGTCACCGAGTTCTTAGCGGTGTAGGCTGAGCCTGGGCTTTTGAGCTTAGTTGTTCGGGTTACCGATGGTGTAGGCTGAGTCTGGGTCATTGGACCTAGTTGTTCAGGTCATCGACTGGGGCGTCAGACAGAGACGTATTCCCGTGCACTTATGAAAATGAAATTGAGGCTGGTTGGCCGGGGCGGTGACATCCCGCACGGTGAATTTCATGGCGGCAGTGCAGGAAGGTAGGGGAAGGATGTCCTCGCCTACTGCTTGTGTGTCTGGTTACTTCTGATCAAGGTAACAACAGTAAAGAAAAGTGGAAATGAATAAAGAAAGAGAAATGTGATTTGGTCAGGATTGGATTGATGAAATGGTCCTAAAATCCTGAAGAGAAATGATGATGTTTTAACCAATTGCCAGTCAGTGTTTATGATTTGGTTTTGAGCTCAATGGGGCATTGTGTTTTAGGCTGGAGCTGGTCAGAAATGTGAATTTAAAAGTGTGTTTTGGGAAGAAATCTCTAAATATTGGAAATGATAATATTTTAGAAACTGAATTCCAAAGGTTTTTGAAAGAAATGTAAAGGAATGTTTTGAAAGAAAAAGTGGTTTTGGAATGAATTTCCAAATGTTTTGAGAAAAGAAAAGGAAACATGGCCTTTGAAAAAACATGGTTGGGATTGAATTCCCAAGTGATTGTGTAACAAAAGAATGGATGATTTTCAAAAAGAGAAAACCTAGTTTTGAAAAAAGAGAGATAAGAATGAGATTTATGGTTTTGCTAAAGTTTTGTGGTTTGTATGTTTTGGGGCGCGTACTGGGTGACTTAGATGTCACTCACGCGTGCTATTTGATTCAGGTGCAGACCGCGTACAGTCGAGTTTCGGTGTAGGAGTTGGTGCTTCTAACCGCACATTGTGATCCTGAAGGTGAGCCTTAGTTACTGTTATTTGATGTTTCTGTAATTAGTGTAATTATGCTTGATATTGTGTTTTGGTAGCGTGCTCGGGATCAGGGCATTACACAAATAGAGTTGATTCCCATAATTTTCCGACATATGTGAAGTATTTGATAAAGTTTTGTTGGTTAAATAACGTGACAATATAAAGCACATCATGATTGATTGAAAAGTCATATATTGCAAAATATGTAATGCAAGTTGACAAAGTACCGAGTTATTGCTTTCTTGTCATTGTTTACAAGTACAAAATTAGTTTCTTATTTTCCATTGACTTCATGCATGAAATGATAAATAGCTAAGTGAGATAATAACTTAGCTCCAACATGAAGAAGCATGAGCAACCTTATGATTACTTACTAATTTAAACATGACAAACTACATAGTGGGGAAGCTTTGTTTATTATCAATAATTTGGAGACATTTTGGAAAAATTGACATTTCACCTAGTGACCATTGATGAGACTTTTTTTTTGCATTTCTTTTTTGTTGGAAGCACTTTACGATTGATATTGTTTTATTTATATGCTAATAAATCAATTTGAAGAAAAGAATAACGACTACATTTGGTATTATATTTGTAAATGCATTTGAGAGGATGGCTCCATCATTATGTGTTGGATATTATTTATGATTACTTTGGATTTTTATAGAAAAGACAATTTCAAGACCAGGAAATAATAGTTACATATTGGAGAAAATGAGTTGCATAAAAACCTCATGCTTAAAAAGATCAATGACTTGTTGAAAAATGATGAAGTGGACTGTGGAGGTACGAGGCTACTGAATTTATGTCTGTTAGTCACCTGATTAATACTAATTTTTAACAACACAATTAGTGCTTGTTTGTGTTCATGTTTCTACAACTGAAGTTATGGAACCATGATGAAGTGGACTGTGGAGGTACGAGGCTACTGAATTTATGTCTGTTAGTCACCTGATTAATACTAATTTTTAACAACACAATTAGTGCTTGTTTGTGTTCATGTTTCTACAACTGAAGTTATGGAACCATGAATGAGTGCCATTGTTCACAAATATGTCATCACTCATCAATAATAACATGGGAAGTTTGGCAAGATGTAGGTCTCCTTTGGTGGTGTTTACGTGTTCCTTGACTTAATTTTATTCTGTTTCATAAAAGGGCAAACCTTGGCACACACCCAGTACTGGTCATGGTTTCGTGTCATGGAAACCACCTTTTCATGTGTAAATGCAGGGGTTACGGACATATGAACCTTCCCTAGTGCACCGCATAGGTGGGAGTTAAATGCACTGATATGCCCTTTTTTTACTCCATAAGCTTATTATGTCTGTGATAATTTGAAGTAAGCATTTGTGTTAGTGTTGAGAGGAGTGTGTTTCTACGGTGGGATTGATGTTGGGAATAATTTTGACTCCATTGAATCGAGGACTATCAACAAGTTAGGTTGGATCAGATTAGGGGTCAACCTATTATCCAACCTGTTTGATCCTAAAGGCTTGTGAGTCAGGTCAACTTGTTTGGTCCTAACGGGTTATGAGTTGGGTGATGACTTGCTTTTTCAACCCTTGGCCTGAATCTGATATAACCCATTAGGACATAATAGGTTGGGCTAGGTTAGCAGATCAAACGAGTTTAAATAAATGATATTGTTAGAGTTAGTAGTATATGAGTGTGTTTATGTGTTATTGGTTCATGGATAAATGGGTTATTAGATATCCATTTGTCTAGGGTATCTAATCTCCTATATATATATATGTAACAACACATCCTAGTATAGAGATCTTCTTTCTTTTTCTAAATTTTGTCCCGACATGGTATTAGAGCCTAGAAAACCTTATAAAAACAAAAAAGGAGGAGAAAGGAAGCAACTACCTGTCGTCCCCGCTGTCGCCGTCAGACACCCTCTCGCCGCTGTCGGCTGTAGGACGTCGGCTGCTCCAGTCGCCGGGAACCTTTCCTCCGACCTCCCCAAGTGCTGTCCCGTCGTTCCTCACTGTCCAGGCCGTCGTCTGCCGTCTTTGTCAGCTGCTGTCGCCACCGTTGGCCGCCATTGTCGGCGCCGTCAGGGGTCGTCGACGAGCATTTTTGCCGTCGGTGATGCCCGTTCTCCTCTCCTGATCGTCTGAAAGGGCAGTCCAGTCCTACTGGTGTTGCAGTTTGCGAGTTTTGGCCATGCCCTAAGCCATTTTCAAGCCTCTGAGTGTGAATCTGTGTGGATACATCACATCCACACTGTTTGGTGAGCAATCCGGTTCTAGTTTTTGTTTGTTTCAGTTCTTGTAGTAGTTTCCTTTGGGTGATCTTATTTTAAGATGGCTTCTTGAGATGCATTTGTCAAAAATATGAGTGGAACTTCTGAAAAATTGTCTGGTCATTATTTTTTGTGGTCCCAAAGTTTTGAGACTTTTGTATTGGCACACAAAAAGTTGAAATATCTCACACATCCACCTCCAGACGAGAAATCCAATATGTATGATGATTGATTGACTGATGATGCAGTAGTTATCACGTGGATGGCTAATAGTATGGAACCAGCTGTGGCAAGGGGAGTCATATTGTTAAGGTCGGCTAAGAAAATATGGGATACACTTCGCCTTACATATGGCCATAAGAAGAATATTTCTTGTGTCTGTGAGTTATATGAGCATTTATTTACTCTTCGTCAGGAAGATCAGTCAGTCCAGGAGCACTTTACTCGACTTCGCACTCTGTTGAATGAGATCGAGATGTATCAACCCTTGATAGTGGATATTACGAGGCTGAACAGTACAACGAGGAGTTAGCAGTTGTCGTGTACCTTGTCAGTCTGAATCCAAAGATTAGTTCACAGATTAAGGGTCAGGTTTTGGGATCTGAAACTGTTCCTGACCTGCAGACTACATCTACAAAGGTTTTGCGAGTTTCTACTGCCATATCTACTACAGTTTCAGCCTCATTTGCTATGACGGCCACTCGAGGTCGTGGTGGATCTCAAGGGGGAGGACGTGGTCAGAGTGACACAAGTAGTCGTCCACGTTGTACACACTGCGGACGGATGGGTCACAGGATTGAGGATTGTTAAGATTTGGTTGGCTGACCATAGATGGCAAATGTTACTACAGATTCAGCCATTTCTACAGCCACTGCAGAGGAGCAAACATTTACAGTATTGTAGGAGGACTATGATAGACTTCAACAGCTAAAGGTCACTACATCTGTGACCACGGCTACCCATGCTAGTTCCTCGGGTACTCGTGCACTACTTGCATCCAGGGATTCTTCGTAGATCATTGACTCAGGTGCCTTCTCTCATATGTCAGGTACATGTAGTTTGTTTACCCAGTTGTCTCAGTTGTCTGGTTTTCGGTCAGTGACAATTGTTGATGGTCGAACATGTCTCGTTTCTGGTGAAGGAGAAGTACAAGCTTCTTCACAACTTTCACTTGAACAAGTTCTGTTTGTTCTTGATTTTCTTGTGAATTTGTTGTCCGTTAGTGCTATTACAAAACAATTGAATAGTTGTGTCACCTTTTTTTTTCTTTTCCATTGTACTTTTTAGGATTTACAGACGGAGAGGAGGATTGGTTTGGGCCGTGAGCGAGAAAATGGAGTGTACTAGTTGGTTCGTAATGAGATACCTCAAGGGTTAGCTTCTGTGGTGTCTGCCTCCGAGTCTTCCCACTTGTGGCATTACCAATTGGGTCATCCATCTCATCAGAAGCTTCAACAGGCTCTACCTTGGAGTTCTGTTCCACAGTTTGATTGTCAGTCATGTCAGTTGGCTAAGCACCACCGTGTTTCATTTAAAAGGTCTGATCTTGTGTCTAGTACTACTAAGTTTGAGGTAGTCTATTGTGATGTCTGGGGTCCATCTAGAGTCCAGTTAGTGTCATGTCATAGGTATTACATCGTTTTTGTGGATGATTTTTCTAGAACATCATGGGTATATTTGTTGAAAGATCGGAGTCATGTGTTTGATGTACTCAAAACTTTTCTAGCTGAAATACAAAATCATTTTGATGTTTGTCTAAAATTTCTACACACTGATAATGCACTTGAGTTTACTCAAGCAAGTCACTTCATTTTGTGCTTCATTGGGTGTTATACATCGGACATCGTGTCCACATATGTCCCAGCAAAACGGGGTCGCAGAAAGGAAACATCGGCACATATTAGATGTCATACGGACTCTCATGGTTCATATGAGCGTGCCTAAACAGTTGTGATCTAATGTTGTACTTACAACTACCTATCTCATAAAGAGGATACCTTCTACATCTCTTGGAGGTGAAATTCCTCTACGTCGTCTAAATCCTCAATCGAGTCTATTCAAGTTAACCCTCAGGGTCTTTGGTTGTGTTGTCTTTGTTCAAGACCTATCACTTGGACTGGACAAATTATCTCTAAGGTCCATCAAGTGTGTCTTTGTTGGGTACTCTAGGACTCAGAAAGGATACAGGTGTTTTCATCCACCTACTAGGCGATATTTTGTGTCTGCAGATATCACATTTTTTGAGTCTGAGTCCTACTTTGATGGCTCCACATCATTCAGTCAGTCTATTCCATTGCCATCAGTAGTTGAGTTACAGGATCAGAATGTTCAAAAAGTAGACACTCAGCCATCAGTAGATACTCGTCCTTTGTAGGTTTATCATCGTCGTCAGCGTGCTCCAGTGCCTCCCACTACTAGACCATCCTTCTCTGCAGATGCAGATCCGTCCACCAGTGTCTCTGACCTACTTGTTGTCCTTCGAAAAGGTACTCGCTTTTGCACAGTTTATCCTATCTCTCATTTTGTCTCTTATGATTAACTTCACCCTCGGTTTCGTAGTTTTACTTTGTCTCTTGTTTTTCAGACCATTCCCAAGACCTATCAGGAGGTACTATTCCTTCCTCATTGGAATGTTGCTATGGACGAGGAACTCGCTGCACTTATTAATCGTGGTACATGGGAGTTAGTGACCCACATTGTTGGAGCCAAAGTAGTCACTTGCAAATGGGTTTATACAATCAAGTACAAGGCAGATGGTAGTGTGAATAGATACAAGGCATGGCTGGTGGCTAGAGGGTTTACACAGACCTATGGGATTGATTACGAGGAGACTTTCTTGCCTATTGCTCGTCTCAATTCCATTCGAGTCCTTTTTTCCCTGGTGTTGAATCACTCATGGCTGATATGCCAATTAGATGTCAAGAACGCCTTCCTATATGGTGATCTGACTAAATCTGTGTTGATGGAGCAATCTCCTGGCTATGTTGCTCAGGGGGAGGATCATGTGTGTAGGTTCAAGTAGGCAATATATGGTCTCAAGCAGAGTCTTAGAGCGTGGTTCGAGAAGTTCAGTCAGGTGGTTCTTACTGGTGGTTTTCAAAGATGTGCAGTGGACTATTCAATCTTTTATAGGAAGACAGTGACTGGGTGTGTGATCTTGCAGTATATGTGGATGATATATTAGTGACAGGCAGTGATGTACAGGGCATGGGGAAGCATCTTCACATTCATTTTGTGACCAAGGACATGGGGAAGCCCCGTTATTTCCTGGGGATTGAGTTTGTTTAGGCATCAGGCAAGATGGCATTGTCACAGAGGAAGTACGCTATGGATCTCTTAGGGTGCAGATCAGAGGACACACCCATTGAGCAGACACTACCATTCTGGGATAATAGTTCTGAGCTGTTGGAGGGCCCTAGACAGTATAGGAGGCTGATAGGCAAGTTTATTTATCTTACTATTACTAGGCCTGATATCTCGTATGCAGTCAGTCATCTGAGTCAGTTCATGCATGAGCCAAGGTGAGTGCATTAGACAGGAGCTTTTCGTATTTTGTTATATATAAAGGGTACTCCAGGGAAAGGACTGGTTTATAGGAAGAATAATCACACTAAGATTGAAGCTTATTCGACTCAAGATATGCATGTGATAGATGGGACAGGAAATCCACATCGGGTTTCTGTGCCTATGTGGGAGGCAATCTAGTTACCTGACGCAGCAAGAAACAGAATGTGGTGTCTAGATCCAGTGCTGAGGCAGAGTATCGGTCTATGGCACAGACCGCGTGTGAGATGATATGGGTAAAGTCACTACTAGAGCAGCTTGGTTTTTGTGTTGTATGCCTATGCGGTGCGACAATCAACTTGCCATCTTTATTGCAAATAATCTTACTTTTCACGAACGTACAAAGTACATTAAAGTTGATTGCCATTTCGTGAGGGATATGGTCATAAATGGTGTTATCTCTACTCCGTATACATAGTCCTCGGAGCAGCTGGCAGATATATTTACAAAGTGCCTTAGTGTTGGAGTTTTTGAGTCATTATGTGACAAGCTGGGCATGTTTGATATATATGCTCTAGCTTGAGGAGGAGTACTAGAGTTAGTAGTATATAGGTGTGTTTATGTGTTATTGGCTCATGGATAAACGGATTATTAGATATCCATTTGTCTAGGGTATCTAATCTCCCTTATATATATGTAACAATACATCGTAGTATAGAGATCTTCTTTCTTTTCCTAAATTTTGTTTCCACAGATATCAATTAAATTAATTATGATTGATGAGTGTTAATATCAATCTCTATCATGGCCACACATTCCTATCTTATAATTTGTGATTTCAAAATACATGTGAAACATTTCACACGTGTTAATATTAATTTTTTGTATGTATTTGGGACTTTTGGACTTGAAAGATGATAAATCATAAATGATAATAGAACTTGAGTTTGAAAGATAATAGAACATGAACTTGAAATGATAATAAATCATAAAAGGGGGTCAATCCTCACAACAAAAAATAGTGTCTTCATGTTAAAAAAAAAGGCATACAAATCTACTTAAAATAAATTAGAAGTCCTTCATTCCTAAATCACTACTAAATCTTCATAGTAAGTTTAGTATTTAGGATTAGATTTGGATATAATTACTTGAAAAATTACTAATGGGTTAATGAGTTAGGTAAGATGTTTCACTCATGAGGCCATGACCTGACTCGCTAAAAGCTTGGGTTAATGGGTTCAAAATTTTTAAGCTGAATTTTAAATTATCAGTTTGGGTCAAACGAGTTAATGGGTTACACTATATCCATTAACAACATTAATTAAATCCATTTAGTTAGTTAATTTATGTTTTATTCTACAATTACAAGATATGCTTTTGAATAACATGAACTTAACTATGTCATGTATATAAATCATGGGTCTACATCGACCATCTAGTTCCCATAACAAGTAGATTATAGCTCCAAAGCCACTTAGGATTGAATATCAGCTACTCCATAGACATTCTATCTGAAAACCCAATATTATTTTTAACTTGAATTATAGTTAATTTTTATTTTACTATTTTCAACTTTAAAAAGATTAAATTTGGTAACTCAATTTTCATTGTTTCACAATTTAGTATTTCCATTATACTTTTATAGTTCTGCAATATTTTTGGACGAAAAGGCCCCTTCATCCTTTTCCTTCTCCTCCTCCTTCCTCCTTTTTTGGAAAGCGGTAATTATATTGATAAGGATTCTTGGTTATGAAACCACTACCAAGAGCACAGATATTGTCTCAATTATTACAAAAGTGCCTAAGATCCAGAAGATCCAGAGAAATCAAATGAAAGTTAGCAACTTTAATGCATTACAGGCCATAAAAGTCCAAAAATGATTAAGTTACAGTCCCAATCTCAGTAAAGACCACATAAAATGATTGCAAAAGGAAAGTCATGAAGAATTATCTTTCATGGAATTTTACGTGGGAAGCATGGTCTCAGTTAGAGTGCTGGCTGATGAGAGGGGGTACAGTGAGAGAGTGAGTAGAAGTTCCTATATTTTGTTGATTCATGCTCTTGAAATTTTGCATTTCTGAGTTGGATTGGATTAAAACATCCATTTCAAAACCTGTACTTAAATTTACTGACTAGGAATACATAAGGGAAATAATCTTAAATATGGTTTGTCTACTTGAATAAGATGAGTTACGAAAAATTCTACTATTTCTTTCTTTCCAGATACTCCAAATTATTGCCGGAATGAGTACATTTCAACATAAAGTAAAAAAATAATGGGGTTTATACCGGTAAAGATCTGAACATGATAGAATGCTGTATACAAAGGGCAATTAATGAAAAATTTTCATATTGCAGCTGCAAAAGAGCAATGAAGGAATAAATGAGATGCAGTTGCACAGTAACTCATGCACATAATGCAAAGATTTTGATCAATCCAGCCTTTATACATCAGGTTATCTTTGGTTAGAATCTTATTTGATACTACTAAGCAAGTAAAGAGGTTGATTTTTAAAGGTACCTAAGCCTTCTAAATGGGTTTATACATGTGGAATCTCAATCCACCATCATTGATAACATTATAACATGATTTTACTGAGTAACAAGGTCAGGTTGCCATTGAAGCTTATCTTTTTCCAATTTAAGTTATAGCCTAGATAATATGTCTGCCAAATGATCTGCTTGTGCCTACAGTGTAGAGGAATTGTTGTGTTGCACCAGGCTGTCAAAGGTATAGAATAAGCCTTGGAAATTACTCTCAAAAAGTTGCAGCATCTTTTTCACAAATAATTTTTTGTGTTTTGCTATTTTATATAAGTCAGGAAATATATATTTTAGAGGGATGCCATTTATCCAATTATTCTCCCAAAAGATGGTGTCTTCACCATTTCCAACTTCAATTGAAATGAAACAATTAAGAATACAAAAACACTTCTTAAACTCTTGCCAAATTGGAGAGCATTTCCTAAGTGATGAATTAAGTAAAGTTCCTAATCCAGATCTAGAACAGTATCTGGCTCTTAATAAAATTGGCCATTTCAGATTAGATGCACAAGTTCAAAACTTCCATAAGAGTTTACATTTAAGAGCCGCACTAAAGTTCCTAAGATTAATAATGCCCTAGTCCTTTTGCTCCTTAGATTTACATAAGGTATCCCACTTTGTCAAGTGATGACTCTTTTTATTAGGTGATGACGACTGTCAGAAAAACCTACATCTAATTCGGTTAATTTCCTTTTCCACCCTTATGGGTAGATGAAAAACCGAAAGGTAGTGGGTAGGTATTGCTGATAAAACATTGTTTACTAGGGTTAATCTTCCCCCTAAAGAAAGGAGATTGGCCTTCCAAGTAGACAATTTAGTAGAGATCTTTTCAATTACAGGTGTCCAGTCCTTGTAAGATGTCTTTCTATGATGCAAAGGAAGACCTAAGTAAGTGATTGGCAAAATTCCAGTTTGACATCCCAAAATATCACACCCATGCTTCACTATTGCCCTAGATACACCCACACCAGTCAAAGAAGGCTTTTGGAAATTTATTCTGAGTTCAAAATAGGTCTGAAAGTAGCAAAGAATCCTCTTAATATTAACCAAGTTGTCTGTTCCAGAGGAAAGAAAAAGGATTGTATCATCAGCATATTGTATGTTAAGCACATGTGGTTCCTCATTAGGTAGTTGGATCCCTGAAATGATGTTTTTGCTTGTTGCCAATGCCAGCATCCTATTTAAAATGTAGGCCTTCACAATGAATAGAAGGGAAGACAGGGGATCCCCTTGCCTAAGGCCATTGAATGCACCAAAGAAGCCAGTGGGGGATCCATTTGTTAAAATAGAGAATCTAACAGTTGAGGTACACATAGAAATTCAAGATATCCATTTATCCCCGCAACCCAGTCCTTTGAGAGAACTCAACAAAAATTCCCAATTGACATTATCAAATGCTTTTTGAAAGTCTAATTTCAAAATAAAATCAGAGAAATTTGTAGTCTTCATATAATTCAAAGTTTCTTGAGCAGCAAAAAAACAATCACCAATGTATCTTCTAGAAAGAAAAGCACATTAGGAGTCATCAATAATATCCATTAGAGGAAGAGAGAACCTTGTAGCCAAACATTTAGTAATGATTTTATAAATACTATTAAGTAGGCTAATAGGCCTATAGTCTTTAATACTTTCAGCACTTTCTTTCTTAGGAATTAGAGTAATGAATGTTTGATTTATTGGTATGAGAAAATCTGGATTTGAAATCAGGTGCTATTTTTGGAAAATTGCCATTAAGTCAGGATGTAGACATTCCCAGAATTCCTGAAAAAACAGCAAGGGGAAGCCGTCAGGGTCAGGAGACTTCTCTCTTGGATGATCAAAGGTGCTTTTTTTAATTTCTGTCAATGTGAACTCTTTCTCTAACAAATCAGGGTTGGTGACCTTCTTTGGTAGGAAATATTCCTAATTCAGAGATACCCTTGCCATTGAACTCTTATTAAATTGATGAGTAAAGTAATTTTCAATCTTAAGGCAGATTAGGGAAGGGGAGGTCAATAGATTGCCATCGACCTTAAGGGAGGAAATGGAATTAATTCTTTTACGACACTTAAAGATATTGTGAAAAAAAGTGGTATTCAGGTCGCCCTCCTTTAACCATTATGTTTTAGATTTTTGTCTCCAATATGTTTCTTGTTCTAAAAGAAGGGTGTTGTGTTTCATCATGAGATTATTCTTAATGCTTAAAGTAGCATTATCAAGAGTTTGAGTTTCAGTCAAATGATCAATTCTCATGATATGAGATTCTATGCATTCTAATCTTTTCCTTCTTTCCTCTCTCTTAGGTATGACTCAATTCTTGATCTGTATTTTTAACTTTTTAAGTTTGAATGCAAAATTAGTTAGAGGGGAATCAGACCTAAGAATTACTTCTGAGTTTGTTCTCCAGTTAATGATAAGGTTATGGTACCCCTTCAAACTAAGCCAGAATTTATAGAATTTAAAAGGAATTGACCCTCAGTTTCTAGGCTTTGTGTCAATAAGGATTGGGGTATGATTTGAGACAACCCTGGCCCTACCATAACACATAGAATTAGGATTTAAAACTGCCCATCCAGGAGAGACAAGGAACCTATCCAACTTAACATAGTTGGAGGGATTTGAAAGTTTGACCAGGTATACTGGTAATTGTTGGGAGAGAGGTCTATTAGTAGAATGTGCTCTATAAAATCATTGAACTTTGTCATAATAGGAGATACACTAGTGCTTGAAGAGTGTTCAAAAGAGTATCTGGTGATGTTGAAGTTCCCCCAATCACCCAGTTATCATTGATTATATTACTCAAATTATCTAATTCCATAAGAAAATCCTCTTTAAGTCTGGGCTCACAGGGTCCATATACCCCAGTAAGCCACCATTCCAGCCCATCCATATAGTTTTTAAAACTAATTGAAAGACTATAAGATGTAGTATAAGTAGACTGAATGTTGCAAATTCTCTCATTTTAGCCAATTAAAATGCCACCAGATGCCCTAAGGGAGGGCATGTGAGTCCAAGTGCTTATTCTCCCTCCTCCCAAAATCCTGAGGAAGGAGGGACTATAACCTTCCTTTTTTGTCTCACTGATAATTATTATGTCACATTTGTTCAGTCTCATTAGATTCCTCACTGTCCTTTTTTTCTACTGCTTTCGAGCCTCCTAATATTCCAGGCAGCAATAATCATGTAGGATCTTGGAACAAACGAAGAAAAGTAAGGTTCTCCTCAATATTTTGTAGGATGTTTAGATTAACAGGGGCTAAACCTTGGTCTTTTCTAACCAAAATAAGAAAATCTCTGGTATCATTTAAATCTTGTAAATTAATACCAATCTCATTACAGAAACTCCTGAATTGATCATAAGATTCTCAGTTTAGCACCTCTTTGTCTATGACATTATTAGGAGTTTCATTTAGATTATTAGGAGTTTCATTTAGATTAGTTGGTATATTTCTAGTAATATTATTCATGCCAAAGAGAGTATTTGACTCTTCTAAATGCTCAGGAAAAGGAGTAGAATTACCTAGAACATGTATGGGGTTAGTAGGCTGAGCTGAGGGCCTATCCCTCGTGTCAGAGCCCAAGTCATCCTGCTCTAAGCAGTCAAATACTGCCAAAACCTTTTTGAATTTAGCAAGAGAAATGTTCTTGCTTTTATTTCCTTTTCTAAAAATTTTGTAGCATCAGAGAGCCCATGGTTGTCTGATGTATGAGTTCCAGTGGCAGAGACAGAGGCAGAAAGGTAGCCAGAAGATGGCAAGGTAGGTGCTGGAAGAATGCCTGCCGAAATGGGAGCAGAGACAAGTTGAATTGATGAGGAAAGGCTGGTGGTTCTAGTTTAAACATTGTTTCCATGCTAGGGACCCTTACCATTCTTTCCCCCCATCCATCCCTTGTTATTCTTAAGAGGCCTACGAGTAGGTGGTAATCTCCTAGAAGCAGAGGAAGAGGGTATGTTAGATTTTTTTGGGCCAAGGGGGAAGAGAAGCTGGAACAGAAGAAGAAGACGGACAGAGGTCCCAACAGTTTCTAAATTTAATTGGATAAACAAGCCTACCAAAGGCAAAGAATCTAGTATCCGGGATTTCCTTTCCAGGATGAAGTCGAATCCTGATTTTCGCAAAGTCTAGGAACTTAAACCTGTCAAGGGGGGTATCAACTTCTAAAATATCAACGAATTCGGATACCATATAGGAGAAAAGGTCAATATTCCAGAGGTGATGAGGTATACCCTCCAGCCTGATCCAAACTTCCTCTTCTTTCAAGGTGAAAACCGCATTGGAGCTCACGGACCAAGGGACATAGGACGCGGATAACATTTGTAAGGTGAACCCATAAAGATTGAGTGCCTTGTTCCGAGAAGAGCTGGAGGCAAACTTAATCAAAAATTTATCAAGAGAGAAATCCAGGACATCCTCAAAAATGGAGGCAGGCTAGTTCATGCGCAGGTGTTCCTCCAGAGTGAGCTTAGATAGGTGCGGGGTATGGGAGGTAACTCTCGCACAGCAGGAAAGATAATGCAGTTGCTCATAAGCAGAAGCAGAAAAGTGAAGGATGCTTGGGGTGTGAGGAGAGAGCTCAACCATCTTTGTTGAAGTAGAGACAGGCTTTGCTTCCTGTAGGAATTTACAGATAGCTGCTGAGTGACTAAGAGAGGAACATTTAAAATAAGAGCCTTTGTATTTATTGAATCTTTTAACATGACTACGGAGACCACAAGTGAAACTTCTACCGTGTTTTCTATAGAAACCGACAAGGGACGAGGTCTTCTTTCTTCGGGTGATCACTTCCCAGTGATCAAGAGAGTCTTCAATAACCAAAGATGGTTCCTCTGTTATCACTGGAGTAGGTTTCTTTAGAGCTCTAATCTCGGGAGAGTAACTAGGTGAAAGAGAAGCAAGTGGAGAAAAACGGGAACTAGGCACCCCAGAAGTTGAACCTCCAATATAAGAATAACGTGGTGAAGAAGTAAGACAGGACAGAGTTTCTTTTTCTGACAAAATTATATTGTCAGAGATATGGGAGGCGTTCGTGGGAGAAGACGAAGTGTTTTCGTCTGCCATCATGACCTGCATTAATGCAGTTCGGCGAACCAGAGGTGAGTCTGCCCAGTTCAACCTCGTAACCTGGTCAGTACTCGTTCCGGGGCAATCATAATTAACACTAGTAAGATCCCCCCTTGAGATTGTTATTCTTTAAGCACCAATTAGAGCCGCAAAATAGATTATAAGGCAGTGGGTTAGGCAGGAAAAATGTGGAAAAATTCCATACATTTGGCAAGGCATTAACACATATGTCAGACTCGCATTTATGGTGTTGGGGACTACCTTAATTCGATTCCTCTACTCCGATGAACCGGCGACTTCTGACCGACGAGGGGAAAATCCTAGAAGAGACATTCGGGAAGAAGAGAGGATCTGTTGGGGACAAAGGCTACTAATCCAAAGCAAGTGATTGATTTTCATTCCAGTTAGATCGCCGAATCGACACAAATTCCCCAGTCATAGAGCATCTCCGCACCCTTGCAGGAGTGACGACATTAGGGTTTGGACATGAAGCATCATAAAAAGATATAGCAAAGTGATTGTTCACACAACTAGCGAAGTATACATTCAGATCCACAAATAGATGACACCGAGTAAGAGTATTTAACCAACAAAATGATAGCTCCTTGATACGAAAGAAACAATCCACAATTACATCGATTTTAATCTCAGAGGGAAGATGGCATGAAGAACTATCAAAATGTATAACATGCAAAATACCAGATCTAAGTCGAAAGGCCACAGATCACCCTAAAAGGGACGGAGCCCTCCAGAGAAGTCGAAATCTAAGTGTCGTCGACCATTCATGGGGAAGATCTGCCTGGGGGGCAGACCAAAGCATGCAATGCTGATGCTAGTGCTGATGAAATATGGCAAAAACAAAGAAAGCCAGCGCACTGATCGGGGTCAGTGGCAAGAAAATGATAAGTTGTCAAACTCATCAGCTGGATTGTGAGGTTATCACCCAAAGAGACGGGTTCAGTCAAGCCAATCAAGTCTTGACCACCCGGGCGCCTGACAGTGTGACGATTGTCAATCAAGTAGTTGGGGTTACCAGCCCAAGGAAAAGAAAAGGG
>JAMKQA010011224.1:0-18567 GCA_024699735.1 Posidonia australis
GAATTGAAAATGAATCACTAAACTTAAACATATACTAGCTCGTTCAATACTATTTCAAATCGATTCGATATTAAATTATAAACCTATTCCTTATAAATGCATCCATGCGTGTAATATATTAATGTAGAATCCAGAAGACTGACTGATGACCACAAGTCTAATTCTAATTTGGAGCTCAGAAACTCATTTCGTGACCAAGTGGGCGTCGGTAAACGCCAGTAACCTGGTCATATCATCGTCTCCTTTCATTTTTCTCTCGCAGGCCACCTCTACTTCGGGCTCGAGAAATGGCGGCCTCCCTCCACCACCTCTCCTCTCCATCTTTCTCCCCTCCAATTCTCCCGCCTCTCTTCAGGACTTCGCTTCCTTCCTCTTCCTTCCTCTTCTCCACTCCCGCAACCACTCGATGCCTCCCTTCTCTCCGCTTCTCCCCTTCTTGGCCTCCTCCACCACCAGCACCTCCGAAGGCCTCCGCCTCCGCCTCCGCCGCCACCTCCTCTGTCGGGGAGGAGGAAGGTGCTGGTGGTGGCGGCGGTGCTGCTGCTGGTTCTTCCTTGAAGGTTATTCTCGAGGTCAAGGATCTGAAAGCTATGATTTCAGAGTCCGGGAAGGAGGTCCTGCGCGGTGTCAACCTCACCATACGCGAGGGAGAGGTGACGTCTCCAGTCTCGTCTCTGCCTCTCATTTTTACGGTTTCTAGGGTTCGGTATTTTCGAAAGGTTGCGGGCTTTCTACGGCTGTGAGGATGCTGTAGTTTCCGTCGCTCTGTCGAGAAGAATTGTTAGGCCTAGTGGTTTTTCCCCCCTTTGTTCTTCTGCTTATGTTCTTCTTCTTCTTCTTTGGATTCGGCAGGTTCACGCAATCATGGGGAAGAACGGGTCAGGGAAGAGTACATTCTCAAAGGTGCGCGGTTCATGTTTTCGACAGCTTTACATGCTGTAGGATTTTCTTGTGGAATTAGTTAGAATCGGTTTGCATTGTGTTCCTGGCTTCCTTGCTCTATGATGTGATAGATCAAACGTTTGCTTGGAACATATATTATCTGTGTGTCAAATTCGTTGAAATCTGTTCCCGTTGCTTAGATTTTCTTGTCAAATTATTTGAGATCTGTTTCTTATTGTGTCGCTCGCTTACCGTCAATGATGTTATAGATCAAGTCATCGAACATTTATTCAAAAAACATATTGTCTGTGGGTCGTGTGGGTTGTCCTTGTTGCTGCTACTTGCAAGTGAAGATAACAAAAATTCTTAAGTCAGATACATCATGACCGCAACATCTAGATGTTCACACAATACCAATTACCAAACATATAAACAGAATAAACCAATAGTTCAATTGCTCCCCAAGGAATCGGCTTTAGAGAAGTATGTGCTCCCTCAACATCGGTGCTATAGGAGTCAACGATCTCCTCCTACAATGAGATAATCAACACACGCTGAAGCTCCAATACCAAGGTAACAAGAGCATTAATGAACTAAGTGTCAGTCACCGTAAACAATTGTCTAATAAAGTCATATGAAGGGGACAGAGAGAGAAGATGACAGGAGAAAATAGTCTCTGGTGTATCATACTAATTTGTGATAGAAATTTTGTCATAAGTTCAACCAACCAGGTAGAACCTTGTACAAGATGGAAATAACATCACATTATCCCCATTAGTATGTTTCAACTATTTGAATAATCTCATTTGTCCATTCAAAAGCTGCACTAAAATATCTTTAGCAAAACTATTTTGACGACCAAGACTAAGAATTCCAAAATTGAGGTTAAAATTACACATCAGGGTCATTTTGACTAGTTACACCCACACAAGTTCACACGCAGTGGGCCAATGCCATTGTGTTATTCGAGATGCTTTGTCCAATAACAAAGAAACAAAGATATGTAAGTACTTTTGTTTTCAGTTCTATTTAAATTCGATTTCATGAATTTGAAATCAACAAATTGTTACCACAATCAACCACCATAGTATGTGGCTATAATGCTCCTCATGAAAAGCGAAATGGCTTCAACTCATAAAGCTGAATACAGGCTACATTAGAAATAATTAGGGGGAAGCAACTAACATGAAATTCACAATCAGTCACTCAAGTGGTTCCACTGAGTTACCATCACAAACTTTCACTGTTAGTGTATAAAAAATAGTCTTAAAACTTTCCATGTGAATTCTTTTTGTATTTCATCCTTTTTCTGGATGATACTTATTTGATCAATAAGAATTGTTCTACCCTTGCTTTAAAAAAAATCCATGAAAAAAAAATAAATCAGAAAATGAAATTTCATTGTGTTCTTGTCTTTATAAAGGAAAAGGAGATATGGCTATTTGTACTCTGTTTGATATGAGAAGACAAAGCCCTGATGTCATCAGTCTTTCAATGATGTTATAGACCAAGTCATCGAACATTTATTCAAACAATATATTATCTGTGGGTCTTGCGGGTTGCCATTGTATACTGTAGGTATTCATTTAACAAAATTTTCAAATAAGAAAAATATTTCTCAGAATGTATTACAAACGTACGGCAGTGTGATGTCTAAATTGGAAAAAATAGCTTTAAATGCTTGGTTGACTTGATACCCATAATAGTAAATAGATAACCATGTAAGGATCCATATAATTCAACTATTCTAACATTAATCATACTGATTCTGGTTGTTTAATCTTTCCAAACGAAATGGTATTTCTCATTATCAGTTGTTTTTGAGATTTTGTTAACTGAAAAAGTAACTGTTGTTGCAACTAAAAATAGACCAACTTAAGTTTATGCTGTCAAGTAGGTTCTTGTTGGTCATCCTGATTACGAGGTAACAGGAGGCAGCGTTGTCTTCAAAGGTGAGGACTTGCTTGAGATGGATCCAGAGGAAAGGTCTCATGCTGGGCTTTTTATGAGCTTTCAAACCCCAGTTGAAATACCAGGGGTAAGCAACATCGATTTTCTGCAGATGGCATATAATGGTAAGAGAAAAAAGCTTGGTCTTCCAGAGCTTTCACCTATAGAGGTATGACTTCTTTATCAACTTCAGGTTTTCATTTTTTAACTTCTTGGATAATTTTTTAAGTTTATAATTTTTGCCATATCACCTGTCATAGCACATCAATTGGCAGAGAGCCATTTAGATTACAAAAGCTTTTGAAATTTCAAAATTATATCATCTACAAGACCGCAGATAAAAGCGTCATGTGCTATTTTATTGATCACAAAGAGAGCCACTCTATCAGTATGTCCTGTCCATTGCCGGCTTTTGGATCTCTTTGAGCTGCTTCAGTTAGGTTAACACTTATCATGAATCATCAGATTTGTATTATTCACATGGATGATTATATTTCACAAACTTGGGCCAGAAAGTCTTACTGAAATGATGGAATAAAGAATACTTCCTGATAGTATCAACACATTAGAAACTAACAAAGAAATTCCAAGTTGAGACTCGCTAAAGAAATGGGAAAACTCAAGCAATGATTGAAAAATATGCATGTAAAGGCAAAACAGCCCAAATGACTATAATATACCTGCCATACTTGTTTATACTCATACGCACACGGAAGTTATGGGGATCTTCTTGCAATCAGATTTCTTTTATTTTCCAAGTTCATTTGCTCTTGATCCAAGTTATTTATTTGGAACTTGGCAATTATATATTTGTTGATCTGATTTTATTTTGCAGTTCTTTGGCTTCTTAAATCCGAAACTGGATGCTATCAATATGAACTCCAGTTTTCTTAACAGAAATGTAAATGAAGGATTCAGTGGTGGTGAAAAGAAGCGTAATGAAATTCTTCAGCTTGCGGTATGTTTTGTTCTTTTGTTAGCTCCAAGAACAGTAAAAATTTACTTTATGAACTTATTTAAACATCTCTGAGGTATGATGTATAGTTTCACATGATCTCGGAGAGTGGCGAATTACTTACAGAGCATCTAGCTTGATCTGTATTCTCATGTTCAATCAATTCTTTTTACAATCTCGAGATATGGAATTTCTTAGGCCTTGTCGATTGTTGTGCAGGTGAGCCTCACACTTACAGGCATGCATCCACACTAGACCCTAAAAGTTGAATTTTTATTTAAAAAAATTTGCGTTCTAGATGACAAGATGTTATATGCTCTTATAACTTATTAACCTTAAAAAATATCCAACAGTAATGCACATTGGGAAATTTTAAATATTGGGAAGAGGAGGAGCATATTTGAAGATGATTTTTTTGCAAATCATTTTATTAATATGAGAAAATTCATAGAGAGACACATGACAAAAGTATCTCTTGATGTTTGAATTATTCAAGGGTGAGAGGCATCTGAATTATGACTTCTGAACGTGTGAGCTGCTAGCCACAGTTGCAATCTCATGACATGCTAATTTTACCATCCCTATTGTGTTTATATCATGATTTATTTTTAATTAAGATGCTGGCTGTTTATCTTTTTAAAGGTCTATCCTTTTTATACTTTATCCATTTTGTGAAAATTTCAAGGTTCTTGAAGCAGAATTAGCCATTCTGGATGAAATTGATTCTGGATTAGATATTGATGCACTTCAAGATGTAGCAAATGCTGTGAAGGGTCTTTTGACGTCGAAGAATTCTGTTCTGATGATCACTCACTATCAGCGCCTTCTAGACTATATCACACCTAATTATGTCCATATAATGGTGAGATTTTCGACCAACTAGAGACTAATTAAAATTTTCAATGTATAAGGTCCATGTAGCATGTGTTTTTATCCACCTCAGTAATTATGCTTCAGATCCATATCAGAAAACAAGAGTTTAGGGAAACCTTTCAATGATACCTAGTAATTTACAAAGAACACCCATGGAGTGCAGCCATTTTCCTTTCATTTCTACCGTTCCCTACTGCACTTCTATCCATTTACTGAAGTAGAGTTAATCATAGAAGCTTAGTTGCTCCAACATAAATGCACTCAAATGCATGGCATATGGTGCTTCATTCGAAGGGAAGTGGTTTCAATCTAAAGATGTGATTAGGATAATATGTATATCCTCATTTATTGTGCATAACTGCTTCTTGGTGCTACAGGATAATAGTAAACCTTCAATGTGCAGATAGACTCCAACATTACATTCAGTTGCCTACGATCAAAATGTTTCTTGATTGGAAAGATATTTAGAGAAAATCATAGTCTTAATGGATTGTATCTTTTTGCTTTATCATGTATCCCAAAATACGAAAAAATTGTTCTTATTTATTTTGACTGTCCAGGAGGATGGTGCAATTGTAAAGACGGGTGACAGTTCACTTGCAAAACTGCTCGAAGACAAGGGATTTAGACAATTTTCTGCTGTATAGTTAAAGTGAGAGAATATTCTTAGCAAATTATTGTTTGCCGTTTTGTCTATGTTATCAGAGTTTTGTTTCTCTTTGCCTCAATTATCCATTTGATGGACGGTTGACAGCTTGATAGTTGTCCAACAAAAAGAGTCAATATCCGAAATTAAGTGAGCATAAGGAACAGCCTGAGGCTGCAGCTGTTACCATAACCTCGATGTATGATCATCCTGATTGTGGAAGACTGCAGGACTACTTATATCTTGAGGGTGCAGAGCGACTTCTTTCTTGGGGATGCGCTTGAAAACCAATCATCTTGTGAATCCTGTAGAGTGTCACCGACCTATCTTGGTACGCCCATTTGTTACGCCAATTTTTCATTACGATTATATTATAAAGTAGCCCCAGCTTTCTCTTTGTAGTTGCTCAGATCGTTATACTTATGTGAAAGTAGTGAATAAAAATTTAATATTGAATTAAAACAACACATTTTTAAAATGGTTATTCAAACAGATAGGTTTGAAGCGAATTGTTGAGATTGTAAATTGAATTAACTTAGTTATTTCAACGTTCTCTAGTTTGCACTTCAGTTTCAGAAGAAGGATTAATTGCGAGGTTCATGTCCCGATAGGATTATTGAATTTAAGACTAGGTTGATTACGTACATTGTTTCATTCGTGAACTTATCCCATATGCTCTTTGATTTAGAAAAACCATGCAACATGAAAATTACAAGGCAAACTTTGAAATACTAAGTTTGGATGTGATAATGACACTACTCTGTCGGAATCATGAAAGCCAATTGCTCCCATCAGAACCACCTTTGCTAACGGTGCACGAAATAATATGCTTGCGGTTGTAGTCTCCTCGAAGGCCAGAAGACGCACAAGGACCAAATAATGAAAATATCAAGGAAGAGCAAAGGGTTCCGGGAGTGGTTCAAACCGGTGATCGAAGACTGGGCTTTGATCGGACCTGTCCTCAATACTGTGCAACCAGCTCATGTTCTTCGAATCCTCTTTCAGTAGAATTGCATCATACCTTGTACTCTCATAGACATCAGGTGCAGTGGCCCTCTTCATGGCCGAGTCTCTATCTGGTGACAACATTGTAATGCTATCACCATTTTCTGAAATAGCACCATTATAGCTGCCTGATATTGATATGCCACATTCACTACCCTCTGCATCAATTCCATTGCGAGAAATTGGGGCAACCGGGTCTGAAACGCGAGCAGGGCGGCCTTTTGAGGCAGCAGAGCGGATGCTCTGAGGAAAAAGTGATGCACCCCGAATGCCTCCGACACCTTGCCTTATGTCCTGATAAGAAACATTCAATTCACATCAGTATAACTAAAACCATGTTCCAGTAGAAATGTATAATAGAACAGAGAAAGTTGTGAACCTCCCTCTACTTGTTACTGCGTGGTAACTTCAGTTCTCGAGAAAATGATTTTTTTTGGTGCGTTGTTTTCACATAATTTGAGATGTAAGATACTCTTCTATCCTACAAGTATGATAAAATTCATGACGTAGTTCGTGCAAATATAGTATGCATGGAAGCTTAATCAAAATGATGGAATCAGTGATGGTTCAAAGGCAAGGCTTTGTGTATGAAATACTGGTCCCACACCACCAAAAATCAAAAGGTTTGGCCATACGTATGAATTCATATGCTGGCCAATGTTGTGTCATGCCGGCCCACCAATGTTGAATCCTCATCCAATAGGAACAAATAGGTTAATGGCCAATGTGCTATTTTTTTGCTTGTCTAGTTTGAGCCTAACAACGCTAACATGTTATGTATGATGGTGCATACCATATGCCTAAGTGCCATGTCAAGTGACTTCTTTGATATTGTCCTTCCAAATCCTGTACTTTCCGAGGTAGTTGCTGGTTTCACTGGCTTCTTTACAACACCATTTGACACCAGTGACTTATGTACTTCAGGAGGAGTCGTCTCGTGACCATTACTGCGCAATTGAGTCTTTGGGGAACTCTCAGGTAATCTGCCCCTTGTGGCAATTGGTGAGGGCCTTCGAGTTGAATTTGCAGGTGCTGGTGCCTCTGAGTTCAGATTTGCACGAGCTGTCAATGAAGCTCCTGGACGGGTTCTGCCAGCAGAGGCTGGCCTTTCTGGCAATTTTGTCCTCAGATTTGGTGGTGCTTCATGTGGGAAGCCAGGGAGTACAACGGGCTGTGCTGAAGGCCGGATCCTGGGACTTGGGGAGCTGGGTCGGGAAGAAGGACCAGAGTTCCTGCTATTTGCAGTAGGCACCTTCCCTACAGAGGGGGAACGTGTAGCAGGGGCAGGAGTTGTTCTGTGAGTAGGCGTTGAGGGCCGTGAAGAAACTGGGGCAGGAGATGGTGCTGGTGCCCGTCGAGAAGGAGTTGAGGACCGAGAAGGAGTTGATGGCCGAGAACTCGTCCGGTTGGCGACAGAACTTGAACTGGAATTCAAACCGGCAGAAATTTGTGGACGGGAGGTTGGAGTTGAGGGTCTTGTGCCATGTAAAGGTCTAGTTTTATCCCCATTAGAGCATGGAGCTTTATCAGCAGAAGAGCTTGGGTTTGGGCGGGATTTGATAGGAGTTGATGGACGTGATGATGTCGGTCGTGATGATGGAACTGTTGTTTGCCTAGTCATGGAAGAAGCTGTAGTAGGGCGTTTGGTAGGAGTTGAAGGCCTGTAAGATGTGATTGAGGCTGTGCTTGTGTTGAGGGCCGTGGTTCTGTTGGAATTGTTAGAGAAATGTCCAGAGTAAGTAGAGGAGATGGAAGGGCGTGTTAGTGAACTACTTCTAGCTGGTCTTGTGGAATGATTGTTCTCGGTCTGTGACACAGAAAACTGCAAGGGAAAAATAAACAAACATTAACATTGTCATTTACAAGCAAGCCAAGCATTTCAATGACATGAATATGCAAACAAACGCAAAGCACATGAAATTGAAGATGCGATCTACAGACAGATACTCAAATTACCCGTGAAGCTTTGGCTGTAGCGGCTGGCCTGGCTGATGAATTGGTTTTTGGTGCCACTGAGGGCAGTTGATGCTCTCTAGCATCTAATGAGGAGCTAATAGGAGTTCCAGGCGGGGTCAAGAGCCTGATAAGAGAAAACATGCATGTTTCTAAACAAAACTGCTATACATATTATATTATTATAAACAGATGGATCAGCATATGGTAATCCTGGCTCAAAATTGATTGCTAATATTGATGATACCATCATAGACTATGTTTGGCCAGATACATCATGAGAACAAGTTTTTTTAGGGCATATGGTGTAAGATCAGAAATATATTACTGTGGCATTGCCTGCATATATGGTCTAGAATATGAGCAGGGACATCGATCAGGCAATTAGCCTGTTTAGATTATTCTGAAGTCACTAAGAAACGCATACTGAATAACAAAAGGAATTTATAAAACCATATAATAGACACCTTAATGACTGCCATGGAATTTTAACTTTTCTATAAAATGTATGCTACCTGTACTTGACAAGGTAGATGCATATTTTAAGCTGGAATTGCATACCAAGGAAGACAGGGATCCAGCAGCCTCCAAGAAAGGCAATCAAGCTATGTTAAACAATGCAGTGATCACATTATTGAAACCAAGAGAAAGTGAAAGATAAGTGTTTTAACTTTTCCCAAAACGTGAGATAATAATCCAACCTGATACTTGAAGTGCTCACTGGAAGCTTGATTCTTGATACCAAAGGATGTTCAAATTGTTGTTTCAGGACATGCTTGATTTAGTCATTAATGTTGGTTATCCGATACAGTTTGCTGAGGTTATCTAACATATTTCTCTATGGTGTATGCCCTTAACTAGCTTGACAGCATTACCAATATTGGCTTCATATTTAGATGTTAAAACACTCAAATAATTTATCAATTAATTAACAAGTTGATGCTGACCATGACAATTAGTTTGGTGGCTACGGCTTACCGCATGGAACATATAAGAAAAATTCCTTCTCCTTAGACTTGGAACATCCAAACTTGCAACAGGTGTTGTTTATATTGGTGACTTTCTGTATTAGTTATTAATAAGTTTTAAGTCTGAGTTATATTTATATTTATAACTTGAAGTATCGACTTTTGTATGCCAAGAATAGTGAAACAAAATATTGACTATGGATTTTTTTCATGGTAAAAAATGTCAGCTGTTTTGTATATAATAAGGTGATCGAACTCACAATAAATGAACACTGATCGCTTCCAAACTTTAACCACGAAACAAATACATGAAAAAAATATGCACACAGTTATCTATGTGTAAAAATGCTTCCAGTATTCTTTTAATAACTTGGATTTCATGACAAGAAACTACTCGAACAAATTATAACCATGAAACAGGATTATAATTAAAATGACACAACAATCTTATTTAATCAAATTGGGGTTGTCTCAGAGGATTATTTTAGAATCCAAAATTTGACAGAACATAAACCACTAAAAATTAATGTTCTATTCCTAGATAAATAACTATAAAAGAAAAAGAAAACTGTCATAAGTTATGATAGGCAACTTGGCAAAAAGGATAATCTACTGTGGACAGCTTTCAAAAATTTATGAACACTTTCGAAAAGTCTAAACACTAGACACAGAGGAAAGATGACAACATTGGTTAAAGACACTAATATACTGATACTTCAATAATAAGAAAAAGTTTACTTGAGGTAATAACCAACACCATCGCTTCAACAATAGTTAAAATTTCTTTTTAGCACTTGACTAATTTTCCAGTGTATCAGCTACCTAAAAGTTGGAGTATATACTATTAAAATAAAAAAATTAAAATCACAAAATGTTTCACTATAGACTATAAAGGCTTGTCAGTGTCACAATACAGTTGGTCTTTTATGCAATACACCATGGTAAATAAGATTCAATTCATGAATAACCAGCCGTTTTCATGGTTACCTACTTACTCTGCTACCAGAACTTCCTGATTTTATAGTCTAGGAATCTGCAAAATCAATACTAGTGCTACCTCCATAGGTGTACAAGACTTAAAAGTATGTAGATCCATGATCCATCTGTTTCTTTCTAGCAGCTGATACTGATATTTTCAGAAATATACCATGATAAGGACAACAACGGCAACAACCATACAATTACCCTCACATCTATTTTTACAGATCTACAAAATAATTATGCTGCTCCAGCAACCAACTTGTAGAAGAATGAGGTAGCATAATATTGGACAAGTTAAGTCATGAACAATGGGCATGGAATTATAAAGTTACTGAATTTACAGTAGATTTTATTGAAAAGGCGGAGGAGTGGAGGACCCTGTAAGATTGGAACGACATCCTTATAAGATGGAGTCACCAGAAATCAATACTCTTTTTAGGAAGGCATTACAAATCAAATCCATTAGCAGCAATTCCATATCAGTCATAAAACTAAAGATATTTGCAGTCAACAGAAATGGTCTGCTAAAATCGAAGTTTTTTGTTTTTGCAAAAGAAGAGCCTGAATAAATGATAAAAAAGATGCAGTGAAATGGGGCATTACCAATCATAGTCATGTTTTCCAATATCTGCACCAGATAACAGATCATCTATTCCACTCTTTGCTGCCTTTGCCGGCACCATCGATATGCTCCCCAATTTAGGTGGACCTGTGCCAGTCATCAAATACTTTCAAATCAGAAAAAAAACAAAAAATTAGGAAAATATTAACACAATAAATCTCAATTCAAGTATTCTTACTCTCTTAAATGAAATCTAATTTATTCTAGGCTAAAGAAAAGCAAGGCTAGTCGCATCCAAACATCATGGACTCGTAGAATACTGCCGCATTAATCTTAATCTATCGATTTCAACAAAATGTCAAATATACTAAATCTAAAACACGACATGGTGGGAAAAAAATCTAGGAAAAAAAAACCAAATTTAGAAAGAAGAAAAAAAATATAAAAACCCAAGAAAAAGAGTGAGACAACAAACAAATGAATAATCTACATTCCAAAAGCGTCCAACTATCATCGACTTTTCTACCAACTCCAAACCACCTTCATATCTTCACACCCACAATCCAATGAAATCCTCCCAAAATCCAAAGGAATTCCGGTGAATTTCACAAAAAAATCCCCAAGGAATAACAGAACGATAGACAGAAAGGAAAACACGATCCGCACCGTTCTTTCTATCGCATTCCTCCTCGGCGAGAGCGGGAACCACCGGCAGACTCCTCCGAGTCCTGGAGAACAGATCCAACCCCTCGTCTCCCCCATCCCTCCCTACAGCAGCCCTTGGCCGCCGCTGCTGCAGCAGCAACGACGCGGATCCGACCGCCCCGCTCCTCCCTCCCGGCACCGAGTCCCGCGAGAACCGATTCATCTCCTCAGCCCCCACCGGATCGGGGACTGGCGTTACTAGATCTGAGATTGTGGGCTGGGTTTGAGGTGGAGCTATAGGGAGAGAGGGAGGGGGAGTGTAGAGAGAGAAAGAGTAGGAAGGAAGAGAAGTGGAGGAGAGAGAGCCATAAGTTAAGTTCGTCTCGGTCGTGTCTACATCTGAGAAATGAGAATTTGAGGGGGGAGGGAAGAAAGAAACAGATGGATGGATGAGTTTTGACTTTTAACCCCCACCCCAACCCCCTTGTTTTGTGAAATGTGAAATGTGAAATGTGGAACGTGGAGGGAAAGAAGCGGGAAAACTGGCGATCGTGGGGGAGGAAACGGTGGTTGGACGGCTGGGATGGCTGGATGTAGACATGGCCGATGGAATTCTACCGCGTAGAGACGTGGACTGGATCCAGATTTCTTCTTGTAATTGTCGTGTTTCTCGGGGATTTTGCATCTTGATCCTCTTGTGATTGTTCATTTCGAGTGACCCATTGTTTATTTATTTATTTTCCTTTGTCTTCTGAGTTCTGCTACCTTGTGAATCCTGCCAACCTAGTACTCACTGCGATTTGCTATTCCTACCATCCTAGCTAACTTACTTCCAATTAGTGGATAGCTTTTACTAGGCGAGCAGTACTTGCAATAGACTAGTTCTTAATAAAAGCAAAACTAGATCATTTCCTATATTCACCCTTCTTTTTTTGGAAAGATAACCTCTTTTTTATTTTTTAGTAAACCATGTGTCGTCAGATCAATCAATGTTCCAATGCATTAAAGGCTCCTTTTTCCCCCCTTTTTTTTTTCCCCCTACTTAATTTAATTCATCCACAATCCCCATATTGAACCTAATGAATGCATCCATTATTTCCCATTCGGACAAACGAGAGAGAAGGTGTAAAACACCAAAATCTCTGCAGCCACAATGAACTTCGAGAATCCATCCCTTGCCACCATGGCGTGTGTGCACATTCTCGTGAATTTTTTTTAGGGGCACATCTGCAAGACAAAACCCCCGTCCTTTCTTTCCCCACCAGCACTCATTGGTGGGTTAAGTTCTGCTGCTCTGCCGGACTTCCTAGGTTCTGCCGTACCCTGGCGGACGTTGGCTCACGAGGTACTTCTCAGCCGTCCAATCGCGGCTTCGTGCCGTCAGTTGGGGCCCTTAATCATTTGGTATGTCAGAAAACCCGACTGCTTCCGAGAACGGAGGGCTCCTGATTCCTGCGAAAATTAAAAGGTAAACCCATCAGAATACATGCAGCTTAAAAAGGGTTTCAAAGACTTCTTTTTATTTTTTTTTATTTACTTTTTATAAACAGTAATCTATTGATTAATCTAAAAAACAATCACAACTATTCTGTACCATAATACTATTCATTACAAATTACAGGATGGAACAAAAGATTCCAAATTTCATAAACAAAATAGTCAATATCAGTTGAATCAAAGTATTCAAAAAATTAAAAAAAAAAAACCTAGAACACTATAGTTCGATTCAGAACCTGTTGCTTTTATGGAGTATTCCTGGTGGACTTTGTGGGAATCCTCAGCATTTTCCCATTTTATAGCTCATGACAAATAAATACGAACGAGAACCACCGTATATACCGTTTTCTTAGGATTTCTCGCGTCTTGGATCAAAATTAAAAGGAGAAGCTTGTCGTCTGCTTTTATATTTTGTCTTCAATTCAATCAATTGCTATGAGACCTTTGCTTTACATATTTATTCATGATTCTCAGCGACTTAGGAATGTAACGAATTAATAAAAAGGTGCAATAGATTCGATCTGAATTAGTAATCGTTTTCGTTTCTCTTTTTTAAAGAAGCAGAGAAGGTGATCTTCTTCTCCATCTCACCCATACCAATTTCTAAATATCGTGAAGAAGAAGTCTCATTTTTCTCGTCTACTTTTTCGAAAGAGACTCTGGTGACAAGAACACTCTTTTTTATTCAAGAGATACCCAACCTTGACTTCATTCATCGTAAAAAAAAATATATTTTTTAAAGCCTTTAAACCCTAAATCAAAACAAAAAAGAAAGGGTTTTCTGGTTCTTATATAAGGAACGGCAGCTGTCCTATTTGTCCTCAATGGGCCATACTACGGTATAATCTAACAACTTCAGCAGTTGAGCAATCTTTTCTAGTGTTGTTGCTTCTCAAACGCATTTGACCATTTCAATCAGCCAATTTCTTGAATGATATGAACGTTATTACTCTTCACACCAACATCCAAATTAAGGTTTGCTTAAATTGGTAGAGGATAAATTAATGAACCAAAGTATGTGGAAATTTAATTCTTTATGTCGACTGAGTTAATGAACTTAAATTAGCCAAAAAGTTAGAATAAACACATAACTTCCAATTATAATTTACAATGGTCTAACATTTCTATTAAATAATATCAATTTTTCAGAATCAAACAACTTTTAAAAACAATGAATCCTTTATATTTTTAAAAGTTGATGTTTAACTGTTTCTAATCAAAAGTTAAGTCTAGAAACTAAAACTTTACCAAACGAGTCTTTAAAGTCTATTTGGTGAAGTTTTTAGATAAGTTTTGAACATGTAGTTTCTTCCAGATACATACAATGGTCTAATAATTTTACTAAATAACCTCTAGTAACTACTGACTTCTCAGAATCAAATAACTTTTGAAATGGTAATTTCTTTACATTTTTAGAAGTTAAACTATGATTATTTCTAATTAGAAGTTAACTACTATACTTAGATTTTAGAAGTTAGACTGTTTAAAATATTTTAACAAACACACCCTTAACCAATGTAACTGTTCATTAATGAATTTGATGTGAGATGTCACCTTACACGGCCAAACCACAGTTTCCTCCCCATGTGGACATCACCATCAGGACTCAGGAGGCCAGGCACAACCATGTAGCTCTCCTCTCTTCAAATGGAATCACTTGCTTCCTTCAAAATCTGCAGAAGCAGATCCGAAGAATATGTTCACTGATGAGAGTGGAATTTTTTGTATCTATGTGGGGGCTTTTGTAATTGTCTTCAATAATTTTTAGCAAGTAGAGGGAGACCACCCATTTGCAGGCCCACGGTGTTTTCTTGGGGGCGGGGACAATTTGGATGCATTAAAGATCACAATGGACTGGGGGATTTGATAAGATTTGGGAACTGTTGTTCAATTTGGGGTTGGGGAGTCGACAAAAAATGCAGATTAGATTAAAAATTAGTTTTGTTTGATTATTCAGAGAAGGTTTGTTATCATGCTTGGTATGTTTCCGAAGGTCTGGCCTTGAGTTAAGAGTGCAGGGGTCTGATTCAACTCTTTTATTTCTTTCCTCTTTCAACATTCAAGTCTAATTTAGAAGAAGAAATAAACATCCTTGCTCTTAGAGAAAATTCCCTTTCCCCCAAGGGAAGTTTGAGGATAGAGCTATAAAACAGTTATTTAATTCACACACAGAGAATGATGGTCTCGCTGTATCCATGTATCTTGAAGTTCCCTTTCTCCCAAGGAAATCTGTAGCTTTTTATACTTCATTTACTTTCAATCAATTCTCATCTTCTGCAGGAAGTGAAGAATTATGTAAGGAGTTGTGGTAATCGTTTTCAGCTATTTTGAAGTCCCACTCAACAAGAACGTCTATGAGATAATATTGTCATAGATGGGAGCATCCCTATCTACAAAGATGCAGCGAGTTTATTAGGAGGCCTTGTGAATAAGAGGCATGGGAAGCGCCCAAATCTTTGAAACAAAATCAGCACTGCTCACTTTCTTTTTGTGACCTATGAAGAGATGTTATACTGAAGAATGTGAGCCCTACACCTCAAAAGTAAAATGCCGTCTCAAAAGGGGAATATAATTAGTTCTCTACTCCTCTTGGAGAAAGAGAAAGTGAGAGAGCAGCGGTACATGTTGCCCGTGGGGTGGTCAATGTCCACGAAGATAAAGAGGTAAAATAAAATATTCACAAACACAACAACCCTACCACATATTGAATCAACCAAAATATTCAGTGACAGATGTTTGTGGCAAGTTGTTTCTAAATTTCCAAGTAAAGCGAAAATAAAGTAACTGAACAGGATGCAGTACTAAACCGATAAATTCCTTATCCTGACGCCAAGCAAAATTCTTTATCTGATACGGAGTAACAGTGAAATCCTGCAGTTCTGTGCCATGTGTGAAGGACTGGTAGGGCTGCAAGTGGGTCAGACTTTACCCACTAATTTGACTCAATCCAATCCGTCAGAGGCAAGTTAGAATGGAAATTTTGTTCACTCATTTATCAATTAATTTGTTATCTATTTAATCATTTTCTCTGTAGATAAGATTACTTTAGGCCACTTGTTAATCAGTTGAATTATGATGTTGTGTTTTGTTATATTCTTGATAACATTCTAGATTTTTGAATTATAGATGGTAATTAAGTTATTTTGTGTTTTGTTGTATTCTTACGAGTACCTTAAATCTTTGAAATATCAATCATGAATGATGTAGTTAAATGATATTATATTGATTTTATTTTTAATTTAATTATTATTTTTAGATGAACACAATGAATACTATTAATGATGATGTTGTATTATAATAAATGAGAATGTTAGAATATTTTTTGTTATATATTATTAAATTTATTAATAATTTTAGATGAACATAATTTGATTTTTTTTTATTATAAATTGTTGTCTTATTAACAGTTTTTTTCATAGCCAGGGTTCACTTTTAGGCACAATTAAGGTCATGAAATAGTATAAATTGTGGTCTTAAAAAATATTAGCAAAACTCATTTGTTTAAAAAGATTCAACAAACAAAAGAAATCAACTATTTCTTTAGATTACGTGGTATATTTATTTAGTGAGGACATGGGACAAGAGATCAATAATGATTCGGTAACATTTTTACAAGTCATTAATTGTGTAAACTCTGATAGTTGGTTATAAGACATGAAAGAAGAACTTGTCTCAATTAAGACATGATGGAAGAGGGAGAGAACCTAAAGGAAATCTACACACACCTTTCATATATATATATATATTTGATATTTTACTATATTCATGTTTCTTATCCATTTTCTTTCATCAAATATTTATATTGTATCTATATTCATATCCATTTTTAAGGATATAGATATGAATTTTTCATATCCACATGATATCTATATTCGAAAGAAATGGATATGGTATCTATATTGTATCCAAAAAAATCCTTGATTAAATTCAAAGAAGACATGCACGAAAGAAATGGATATGGATGCTACAAAAGTAGAAGCATTAGATAACAACTACTTTTCTATGGTTTTTAAAGGAACTCCTTCCTTGAATCTACGACAAGAAATAAGAAATATTCGCAATTTTTTAATTTTGACAAAGGACTAATCATTTACCCTTTTATTGTTTGTACTTCTATAGGATACCTTTAGAACTAAGAAAATATGTAATCAAACATTATATTTTTGACAACTAACGTACATTTTTGGCAGAGTTTATTGAGATAGTAACATTTATTTAATTTTATAATTTAGAAGTGTTCTAGTGGTTGAAGGTCATTATTGGCTTGCAAATACATTCTTACATCTTTATCCTTATTTCTTTTTAGTTATTATTGCATGGTATATGAGATCTTCTTTGTAAATTGGACCTTTAAAAAATAGATTCTTTACACATATATCCATGAAAACAATCAAAACTATAAATAAATCACTATGTACCCTTGTATTCTTGATCCGTTAGCTGACATACCTTACTATTATCTAAGGAGTATATTTTCATGTATTCAACAATTAAGTAATAATAAAAAGATTATTTTACCCTCAATCAAAAAGTTCAATAAGACAAAAAAAATTGACAAAATGATAAAATGATTAATAAGTCAACAAAAGTTATGAACAATAAATACTAAAAAGGTCAAATAAATATATCAAATAAAGTTGTAAATGTTAAAAACAAGGGTAAAATAGTCATTTTATTACGACTTAACTATTGACTATATATATGAAATACACTTCTTGGATGATGGTTGAAGTATGTATGTTAAGGGATCAAGAATATAGGAGTACACTAGTAATTTTTAAAACATAAGGATGTATCTAAGATTTTGATTAATCAAAGGTATATACGTAAAGAACCTTTAAAAAATAAAACACATGTGGTAGCGTGTGCCCATAGCTAGTCACACTAAACGCCATATGAAAAAGGAGTAAATAAAAGCACACACATAGATTTGCGATTATAAGAACCTGAAATTCACAGTCCACCCATAATTCTTCCATCAATTTTAGTACTGTTGCTTATTATTGGGTTTCAATTTCTTTACTTATCATAGCATTTCATATTTTTAATGTTGGAATTCACATTGTACAAACAAAATCATATAAGATGAGTTTCGAGTTCTTTATGTGAGATGAAAGATGCTTTCCAAATCCTTTATGTGAGACAGCGACGAAGTTAATTTTCAGGATTCCACATATAACCTTTTCTATTAGCACTTTATAACTGAATAATGTGAAAAAAGTAAGAGGAGTATCAACAGAACTCCTCTCCAGAAGGGATATCTGATAGGATAGTGGGATACTGCTCAAATATTTTACTGAAACATTTTCATCTAAGATAAATAAATACAATGATATAAACCTCAGACAATTCCATTACCAAGGAACCAAGTCAGCAAGCACTATGTAAACGCATAGAGAAAACACAATAAATATAATATTACTTAAATTTTTATTTTTGATTTCATTTTTGGAATTTGTTGGACATTTTAGGATTTTAATTTTGGATTTAATTTAATTTCTTAACTTTATGAATTAAGGTTTAATTAAGGTTTTAATTGATTTATATTTGATTTTTTATGAATTTTTAAGGATTTCTTAGAATTTTGGTTTTAAGCTTTTAATTAGGGTTTTGAATTTTATTTTAGACTTTTTGTTTATGTTTTGATGAT
>JAMKQA010011225.1:0-20350 GCA_024699735.1 Posidonia australis
ATTTTTTTAAATGATTTAATTTGAGTTAAGACTTGAATTAGGGTTTTTGTCTTTTTTAATGGATTTTAATTGGATTAAGTGGGTTTTAGGGTTTTATTAGATTTTAATTGGATTTAAATGAATTTTACTTGATTAGGGTTTTATTTGTTTGATTAATTAGCTTTCAAGTGGATTTAATTTAATTTGTTTAGTTTTAAGTCTAATTGGGTTAGAGTGGGCCAATGTGTGTCTAATTGGGCTTGTGTAGGCTAGGGTTTTGGTGGTCCCAACCAGAGCATCAACCAGAGTAGCCTGCTGCCAAGTGACTTCAAAATCGGAGTGTCTACAGTAAGCTTTAGTTACTCTTGTTTACAACAATTCTCAAATCATTTGTAACGTTTGTCCTATTGCTAAACAATATAGACTACCTTTTATTGTTAGTTCAAACAAGTCTCAGAAACCTTTTGTTCTAATTCATTATGATATTTAGGACAAGTTTTTTTGTTCTTGATCATAAAGAATTTCAATATTTTCTCACATTAGTTGATGATTTTTCAAGATGCACCTACATATGTCTCAAGGTTCACAAGTTCAAAGCTTATTCACTCATGAAACAATTTTTAGCCTTGGTAAACACTTAGTTTAATTCTTTTGTGAAGATTATTAGGTCTAATAATGGTAGTGAATTTTGTTCTCAATATATGTGTACATTATTTTCTAGTCTTGGAATCACTTATCAAACATCATGTGTTTATAGTCCACAAAAAAAACGTGTAATGGAACATAAAGGAAGACATTTGTTAGAAGTTTCTAAAGCCTTGAGATTTCAAGTTTCACTTCCTGTTAATTCTGGAGTGATTGTATTCTTTATGCTATTTAACTGATTAATAGAATGCCCTCTAGTATGTTAGGTGACAAATGTTCTATTAAGGTTCTTTTTAACAAGAAATCCTTTTACACCTATCTTAAAACTTTTGGTTACTTGAGCTATACCATTAAATCTTAGTTTTCTCACAAATTTAATTCAAGAGTGCATAAGTGTATTTTTATTGGATATCCTTTTGCTTAAAAAGGCTACAGATTATATGGCTTGGATTCCAAGACAATTTTAGTTAGTAGATATGTGGTTTTACGTGAGAGTGTACTTCCATTTGCTTCTTCTATTTCTGATAGTCGAAGTTCCATCTCTGTACCAAATGTTGATTATTCTCATGATATTTCATTCTCCTTCGATTCTTTTAGTCCTAATGTATCTTTTTCACCTGATATTGTTCCTAATAGCCCTTCTAAGTCTTCTATTACTTCTCAACTTATTAGACATTCTTCTCGTATAACTAGACCTCCTGTAAATTTCTTATTTTATCATAGAATGTCACTTTTTCATAAGTCTTTTCTTTCCTCTATTTCTACTAAAATTTAATCTCATTCTTTCAAGTAAGCTCAGTCTTCTCTTTAGTGGTTAGAAGCTATAAATCTTGAACTTAAAGCATCTTAAAGCACTTGAAGCTAATGGCACATGAGACTTGGTTCAATTGCTATCAGGTAAGAAATCCATTGGCCACAAATGAGTAGATAAAATTAAATACAAGGTTAATGATGACGTGAAAAGGTATAAAGTTGGTTTAGTTGCCAAAGAATATACTCAAGAAGAAGATTTTGATTATAATGAAACCTTTGCACCTTTGGTCAAATTAGTTATTGTCAAATCATTATTGTTTGTTGTTGTTGCTAAAAATTTGGCCATTCATCAATTAAATGTGAATAATGTCTTTTTACATAGTATTTTAAAATAACAAGTGTATGTTTCTCCCTAGGTTTTCCCAAACAAAGGGAGAACAATGTATGTAGATTAAATAAGTTGTTGTGTGAATTAAAACAGGTTTCTCGCAAAATGGTACTTTAAGCTTTCACTAGCACTCCCTTAATGATGGATTTGTTCAACCTAAAGCTAATTACTCTCCCTTCACAAAGAAAAATGGTCATTCTTTTACATATGTTCTTATATATGTGGATGACATACTAATCTCTGGTAATGATGGGGCTTTTATTGCTACTTTAAAAGCTTCCTTGGACAAGTAGATTGAGTTGAAAGACTTGGGTCCTCTCAAGTATTTTTTAGGTATTTAAGTCTCTCAATCTATTAAAGACATCTATATTTCTCAATGTTAATATGTTTTGGACCTTTTGAACGATGCAAGCCTTTTGGATGTCAAGGCTGTCTCCACACGAATGAATCTAACTATTTAGTTGTATATTGATAGTCCAGAACTACATTATTCTACAACTTATAGAGGGTTGATGTTGACTAGTGGTCATGAAGACCACCGACCGTTACAGTCAAAAAAGGAAACGGTCGTGGTTTAATGGTGGCAATGATTCGCCAAAGTTATTGACCAGCGTAAATCGAGAGCCGTTACTGGGGCGAAGGGAGGCGGAGACATTGAGGCTCCACTATAAATACATGGGAAAACGAAGGGAAAATGATAAGAGAAAAACATACCTCGTTTTCTGGTTAATCCACCTCGCTGGAGCCTCCATACGACGATCAACAAGTGGTATCAGAGCAAGGTTGCTCCGCCGCTGTGCGACCCTATCCGCGGTACACCGCCGCTTCCCCATGGACTGCAACGCAACCCACACGCGCCGTCGCATCCACCTACGCGGCTCAGCCTCGCGCACAGCCCGACCACCACTGCCCTCACTTGAACCGCCACTCTTCCGCGCGGTTCTACCCCTGCATGCGGAAGCCCGCGCCGCTCACCATCCCTACACGCGTTCACAGCCGCCTGCTCGCCGCCGCTCTCCCGCAAATCCCCTGTGCAGCCACCCGCGCCAGCGAGCCCTGGATCCCATACACGTGCCTCCTCTGTTTTACCCCTTCTCAGCCCATGTTTTTCAACACAGGTTAGGATTTTTTTTTTTAACATTAGGAGAAGAGGGGTGGGTACATATATAAATATATTATATGCTTAATTAATTTAAAAACAAGGGATTAAGTTAGCATGTTTTAATATTTGTTAATGCATATTCACATCTTGTTTATTATGCAAGTTTGAAGATATAAATCTGAAATTAAAATTTTGCATGTTTTCTGAAAGTAATAAGTTAAGTGGTCATTATTCTTTAATAATCTGTTATTAAAATTCATAATCTTTAACAACATACATCTTATATATTATTGCATGTTTTGATAAGAAATTAAAGATATTGGTAATTAATTTTTTTGCATGTTTTAAGAATAAGATATTTATCTGTTGTTAAGAAATTAACTATTAAATTAAGTTACATATTTGATTAATTAAACACTTGATCAATCAGTAATTAGAAAGCACCATATCTGTTTTAAAATTTGGAGGCGCACATAGGTGGTGCACTTAAGTGGCGCACCACACAGGCACACCACATAGGTGCACCCATTCTGGTGTAGTGGTTTCTTCCTTTGCATTTTTATTGAAGAACTCATAAACCCTGTTAGTTTTGAATATTATTTTAGTTCTGGAATTTTTTGTTCATTATTTGTTTGAGAAATTACACAAATTTTAAATTGTATATCTACATTTGTTGTAGTTTTAATGGCTAGCAAACTGTCCACAACCGAATTGGCTAGAATAGAGAAACTGAATGGGACTAACTATGAGATGTGGTACCGGAAAATCAAAATGCACTAGAATATGACAATATTGAACATACTATAGAAGCTAATCCTCCGGAATTGCTAAATGACGCTTCTGAAGCAGAATTTAAAAAGCATGAAAAGTTGAAGATTGATGACAAAAAGCCTAAAAACCTTATGTTCATGTTTATGGAGGATAGCTTGTTAAAATGTTTTGAAATATATACTACATCTTACACATTGTGGAATCCTTTGAAGGAAAAATATGATAAAACAACTGAAATGACAACCCAACTTATCCTTCAAAGATACAACTCTTGCAAAATACTTGAGGAACAAAATGTAGTGGAACACATAAATGGCATGATAATTATGGCTAAGGACTTGGCTATTGCAGGAACTCCCATTCCTGAAAAATTGCAAATAGCTACAATTTTAAATAGTCTCCCACATAGCTATGACATGGTCACCACATCTCTTAGGTTAACCCCAATTCAACTTTCTGAACTGCCTGTTAGGTTGGCCACAGAACAGGAAATATGGCTAGCAGGAAGAAATATGAAACCAATCTAGAAGAAACAAATGCTGCACAATGGAAGTCAAAGAATAACAAGAGGAAGAATGGATACAACAAGAACTTCAAGCCAAATCAAAGGAAAAGACTACAAGGTTCTTGCCATATATGTGGCCAATTTGGTCACTATAGGGCAAATTGCCCAAATAGCGATGGAAACAAAGGTAAGACCAAGAATAAAAGAGTCTTTATCTTTGTCACTAAATGCAATAATGTTGTAACTCCTAATATGAATGAGTGGTGGGTAGATTTTGGTGCCATAAGGCACATTGCCAAAACCAAACAAGGACTGGAATCATTTAAAGAGTTCAATCCTGCGGAACAACTCATCTATATGGAAAATAATATTTATTTAGACATGGAAGGATTTGGCACCTACCGCTTGGATATTGGGGACAACATTATGATACTTAAAGACGTCCTCTATACACCTGGCATGAGGCGGAATCTCATATCAGTTGGAAGTTGGTAAAGAAAGGCGTGGAAGTCAGGTTTTATAACAAACGTGTATCCATAAGAAAAGACAAAAAGGTCTTTGCTATGGGAAAATTTGTACCTGAACAAGATCTGTTCAAACTTGTTGTATCTGGAACTAAAATAAATAATATTGATGTGGCTTCTGGTTATCTCTTGTGCTTCTTATCAGAATGTGAGTTATAACACTTAAGATTGGTTCATGTTAATGTGCATAAAATGAAACAAATGGTAAAAATGAATTTGTTGCCTCATCTAAATGACATGGAATTAGATAAATGTCAACATTGCTTAGTTGGAAAAATGACTAAGAAACCATTTGGAATAGGACATAGATCAGATGAATTATTGGGTTTAATTCATTCTGATGTTTGTGGTCCACTTAGTGTTAAAACACTTGATCACAATGAATACTTTGTGACTTTTATAGATGACTTCTCTAGATACACTTATGTTTATCTAATAAGTCATAAAAGTGAAGTATTGACTTGTTTTAAGAAATACAAATTGGAAGTTGAAAAACAATTAGGAATAAATATTAAGGTGTTAAGGTCAGATAGAGGTGGGGAATGTAATTCTAAGGAATTTAAACTGTTTTGTGAAATGTATGGGATTAAAAGGCATACAACAATGCCTTATACTCCACAACAAAATGGTGTGGCAGAAAGGAAAAACAGAACTCTTATGAATTCTGTTAGATGCATGCTGTCACATTCAGGACTCTCCAAGAGATTTTGGGGAGAGGCTTTGCTTACAGCAAACCATGTGTTAAATAGAATACCCACAAAATCTATACCTAGTACACCATATGAGTTGTGGACTAGATCTAAGCCCAATTTACATTATTTGAGGAAATGGGGTTTTGTAGCTCATTTACTTATTCTTGGTCAATTAAGGGATGAGTTAGATTCTAGAACCTTGAAGTATACATTTATAGGTTATTGTGGAAATTCTTTTGGTTATAGATTTTTCCATAAAGAAAAGGGAATCATTAAATATAGGGATGCAACTTTTCTTGAAAATTTAAAAGAAAAGAAAGAGAATGAAAATAAAATAGAACCACTGCTTGTAGTGGGAGATAACTATTTCAATGAAATCCCGAAACATGACCTTATAATTGAAGGAGAACAAAATATGGAAAACATGAATGAACTTATGGAAAATATAGGGAAAACCAAAATGAGCCTATAAATGGAAATGATGGAATAATAGATCAAAATGAACAAACTCAAGATGGAATTGAATCGGTAGAGCCTATTAGCAACAAAAGAATAAGGACTCAATCTGCTTGGATGACTGATTATTATTTGTAGTCTTGTGAGTCTTCATGCTTAATAGCGGATATAGAGGAAAATCACATGGAGCCCACGAAATACAAAGATGCTATTGAATCAATGGAAAAAGGTTTATGGCTTGAGGCTATGAATGATGAAATTGATTCAATGGAAAAGAACAATATATAGGAATTATGTGATTTACCTAATGACAGAAAGGTCATAGGATGCAAGTGGATATTTAGGAAAAAGCTAAAGGTTAATGGGTCTATTGATAGTACAAGGCCCGGTTACTTGCTAAAGATTATACACAAAAATCGGGAATTGATTATCAAGAAACATACTCTCCAGTAGCTAAGTTCACATCTATGAGGATTATATTGGTTATCGTTGCACATTTAGATTTAGAATTACATAAAATGGATGTAAAGACTGCATTTCTAAATAGTGATTTACAGGAAGAAATTTACATGTCACAGCCTGAGGGATATCAGGTAAAATGACATGAAAACAAAGTGTGCAAATTAAATAAGTCAATATATGGTTTGAAACAAGCTTCTAGACAATGGTATCATAAATTTAATGATGTAATTGTCGAAATGGGATTTCTTTCAAACAGATTAGACTATTGTGTATATGTCAGGAAAAGTGGGAGCAAGTTTATTATATTATCATTGTATGTGGATGATATTTTACTTACTGGAAATGATACTGACATGTTGAACAAAACAAAAGAAGAACTTAGCAAAAGGTTTGAGATGAAGGACATGGGAGAAACATCTTATGTTCTTGGAATACAGATCCTTAGAGATCGGGGATTTGGAATACTGAGTATAAATCAGGAAAGATACCTACGTATAGTGTTGAAAAGGTTTGGAATGGAAAATTATTCCTCAGCCCTTACACCATATGTTTTTGGGAAAAGTTTAAATAAAGACCAATGTTTTGGAAAGGTGAAAGAACCTTTAAGAGCACCTTATGCCAAAGTGGTTGGAAGTTTAATGTACGCTATGTTGTGTACACGACCAGATTTGGCATATGCTATAAGTGTTGTCAGTAGGTATCAAAGTAATCACGGAACAAAACATTGGGAAGCTGTAAAAAGGATAATGAAATATGTGAAAGGAACTCTGCATCATAAGTTGACTTATCAAGCGGATGGGCTTGAATTGCTTGGTTATATAGATGCTGATCTGGGTGGTGACAAAGATGATGGAAAGTCCACTTAGGGACATGTATTCATCTTTGGAGGTGTAGCTGTATCTTGCGGAAGTAAAAAGTAAGGATGTGTAGCGAAATATACACAGGAAGCTGAATATGTGGCCTGTAGTACAGCTGCATCACACGCTGTTTGGATCAGGAGATTTATAAATGATTTAAATCTTAACTTGATAAATGATCCAATAGAAATGTATTGTGATAACCAAGCGGCAATAAGTCTAGTACATAGTGGTGCAAATTCAACAAGAGGACAACACATTAATATACATTATCACTATATTCATGATATTGTGAAAAGTAGGGAAATAAAACTGAGTTACATACCCACATCAGATATGATTGCTGACCCTATGACAAAGGGAATTACAGTAGAAAAATTCATTAAGTTAGTGAACTTAATGGGATTAAGGAACATTTCTATAGATAATGGAAATGAAGAACATTCTCATGAATAGTGAGAATGACAAATTGAAATGATACACTTCACGAATAGTGAAAGTGAAAGTAAAGGACATTCTCATGAATAGTGTGAGTGGAAATTGATGTTATACACTTCACGGATAGTGAAAGTGGAAGATTTACATCTCCTTACATGGAACTCGTATATGGTTTTCATTATCATGTGGGAGATGTTGACTAGTGGTCATGAAGACCACCGACCGTTACAGTCAAAGAAGAAAACGGTCGTGGTTTAATGGTGTTAATGGTGGCAATGATTCACCGGAGTTATTGACTGGCGTAAATCAGGGAGCCATTACTAGGGTGGAGGGAGGTGGAGACGTTGAGGCTCTACTATAAATAAATGGGAAAATGAAGGGAAAATGATAAGAGAAAAACATACATTGTTTTCTGGTTAATCCACCTCGCCAGAGCCCCCATACGACGATCAACAGTTGTTTGGTAGATTGATATATTTGATTGTGAGCAAGCTTGATATTTCTTTTGCTATTTAATGTTTGAGTAAATTCATGTCTAAGCCTACTTAATTGCATCATCAAGTAGTTTTGTGAGTGTTGAAGTGCTTGAAAGGTTCTCCAACATAAGGCTTGCTCTTTTCAACATCTAATTTTCTTCAACTCAAAGTATTTTGTGATGTAGATTGAGCCAAGTGCTTGTTTTGTTAACCTGAAGGTCTATTACTGGGTTTTGTATCTTCTTGGGTTCTTTTTAAATCTCTTGGAAATCAAAGAAACAAGCCACTATTTTCTGTTCCTCAGTGGAATCAGAGTACTGATTGATGACTGCTACTTCTTGTGAGATTACTTAGTTGATTAATCTTTTTGTAGATATTGTTGTTACATAAATTCATCTTGTTCAGTTATTTCTGTGATAACACTGCTACCATTCACATTACAAAGAACGTCATTTATTATAAGTGCACTAAACATATTGAATTAGACTATCATTTGGTGTATAAGAAAATTCAATTAAGGATTCTTCGATCGAGTTTTGTTTCTAATAAACATCAACTTATAGACTTATTCACAAAACTATTAAGAAAAGACATTTTTAAGTTTATGTTAAATAAACTGGGATTTATTGACATTTACTCGTTTATTTGAGAGAGAGTATTACAATCTCTAGTAGTTTGTTATTTGTTATGATTGTTTTCTTTTCTTTTGTTACGAGACATAGATCCTTCAGTGACCTATATCCGCATCTATTGTGATATAAATGTTTAGGTCTTGGCCACTATGAATAGATGTAGAACATTTATCCTAATAAAGAAATGCTAATAAATATCCGTATTTTTAGCTTTACATTAAGAACATTTATTTTCAATATATGACATCACATGTTGGTTTGTCCATTTTACCCAAAAATTGATTTGTAGAGAATCCCTCTTGTGACGTGATCATTAGCTTAAATGATTATATGTAACTACAACAATGATTGTTTCTACTGCTTGTAATTGTTTCTAAAATGTTTTGACATTCCGTACAGTCTTCTAGTTTTCGTCTTCCATTGAAAATTATTTACAACGACTAGAGTCCGTGCTCAAATAGTGTGTGTAACATTACCTAAATTTCTTATGTGTTATGAGTTTCCTCGTAACAAAAAGGAGCAATGAGTAAAACAATAGTGGAGCAGAGCATTTTTTCAAGATGACGTAGAACATAAAAACATATACTACATTGATGTAATATAGATTTGATGTCGATTTAGAAAAATATGTATAACTTTTAATTAAAGAAGAGTTACAATACACACAAGTACTCATTAGAATCAACCCGAAAAGTTACATGTATTAAAAAATTAGAATGGCACGTCAACCCCACCTTGCCTCTACGTAGTTCTGCCCACGAGTAAATAGAATAATACACGGTAATTCGTTTAAATAAGAGCAGACAAGCTTGTGCTTTATTAAAGATATAGAGCGATCATACCATGGTATATCAACGTTAATCATAACATGATCAAGGCCAAAAACCTAATGCATTATATCTCAATTATCAAGTGATTTTAGCATTTGTCTTGAGGTACCCAACTAAGATCGTGTGAACCCTCAACTTGTATGGCAATGGATTTGATGTATTATCATCTGTCAAAGCTAAGCATACATGTATATGATTTGTAGCTTTGTACATTTGTAAGAGGTTATGCAATCATCAACCGACGGTATGTGACCCCCACGTCAATAAAAACTACAAGGTTGGGAAGAATCTACACCATAGCCTCTCACAAGGTTGGGACACAATTATGTCTAATGATCGTGTCCTTTACCTATTGTGACCGTGCTCCCGCTCGAGGAGGTAAGGAGGTTACAACCATGCCAAGATGGCGAGGGCGCGAGACGGGACGAGGGGAGAGAAATGAAGTTGCCACCTAATCTTTTAAGGGAAAGACGAGAAAAACCACAAAAAATTCAATAAAAGTGAATGAATGAAACGCAAACGTGAAGGCTAGATGTCTACTAACCAGAGGATGGGTAAGGTTTCCTTTTACGCACGGGGAAGTGTTAGGCACCCCCGTATGTCCGAGAAACTCGGTCTTTCTAGTCTGATTTGCTTGCTAGATGCTGAATGAATGTTTGTTATGCCTAGATTGTGCTCTAATCATGCTGATGTGAATGTCTAGACAAGACTGGGTGGATGTGAAGGACGATGTACAAAAATTGCGGAGAAATCCACATGAATTGACAAAATCGTAGAAAATCACATGAAATGACGATGTTTTTGTAAAAAACGCCTTCGAAAACCATGTTGATGTCAAAAGGATGAAAAGTCGAGTCAACTCGAATTCTCGGAATCATGGAAAAAGTCGTGAAAATCAAAAAGGGGGAACAAATAATCCGTGATGCGGTTAAATGTCGACCCTTAGGCCTGTTACTGTACGCCATCGGGCGGTGAAATCTAAATCAAATCAGGAAAATATGAAAACATGGAGTAAAGATAGTCAAATCGAATATCAGATGAAGGAACTTGAAAACAGACAGGAGAAAAACCACGAAAGAATGCATAAAATGCAAACTTATCCAAAAAGGAGGGACTAAAGTGCAAATACAGCAAAACAGTGCAAAAATGCATGGAAATGTACCTAAATGGGTAAAATTCACTAAGGAATGCTGTAGACAAAGGTTATGCATGACTTGGTGCAAACACAGACACACATGTGCATGAATTGATGGCATAGGGGCAATTTAGTCGTTTCAGTGGTCAAATATGATGAATGCATGCATGGGGACAATGCATGGTCTAAGGAATGCCAAAATGTATGAAAAAATGTTAGGAAAGAAGAAAACATGCAAAATAAAAGGTCATGAAACCATAAAAAAAATGTAAAAACAATAAATGACAAATATAGGGACTAAAACGTAAAATTCACGAAAGGGATGAAAATCTGGTTCAAAATGCAATCTGAAACTTCTATCCTAGTGTACAGATGATGGATCAAAGGACAATATGACACTGGGATGTGAGAATTGTACTTAGATGATTCTTGAAAACTCAGGGTCTAATTTGCAAAATTCCCAGAAAGAAAAAGTTTATGATCAAAAAAGTGTTTAAATAGGTTTTTTTGGATGCCAAGATGTAAAATTTAATGAAAATATGGCTATGTGATGTAACATGAGTAAAAAGTATATTTTTGTATTTTTTTGAAAACCTAGGGTCTATTGTGTAAAATTCCCACATAGGGTGCAAATCGGACAAAAATATGTAATCAGATGTTCATTTACATTGAAAACAGGGTTTTTTGATGGAAACCTTATTGAAATGATGATTTTATATGTACATGTGATCAATTAATATGAAACATGTGAGAAATGTGATTTAAAAATGTAATAAAAATTATTCATTAATAATTTTAAAAACTTCAGGGACCCAGATGTAAATTTTCTTGTTCAGAAACATTATTGATTAAGTTTAAGGATTGATTTGCAAAATTTTAAGACCAAAATGTGATAAAAATCAAGTTTTTTTACATTCTCAGTGTAATTATGGATATTTATAAGGTCTAAAATGCAAATTGTACATAAAATCTCTTTTTTTTAAAAACTCTGAGGGCCAAAATGCAAAAGGTCAGGACTTAAATGCAAAGAAAACATGATCTCAAGGGTATAAATGTGATAAAACATGCATGAATAGGACTGAACTGTGATTAAAGTTTTAATAGGGTAAAATATGCAATACTCACAATGTAAATTTTAAAATATGCAAAGTCAGGGGCATTAAGTAAATTTTCAGGACTAATTTGCAATGAAAACATGAATACAGGGGTCTAATTATGAAGAAATAAGAATATATGTGACTAAAAATTAAATTACCATTTAAACAGGGGAAAATATGCAATATTTACACAAATAATAAACAAATGAAGCTTATTTAAATTTCCAAGGACTTGAACATTAAACCACAGGATCTAAGTGTAATAAAAAAGGACTTAAAAGTAATAAAAAGGACCTAAATGTTAGAAAGGACCTAAATGTAATGAAAATGGACCTGAATGCAATAAAAAAATACCTGCAAGTAATTCTAAGGACCTAAAAGTAATTAAAATGAGCGCCTAAATGTAATTATTAAAAACTTAAAATTAAAAAAAAAAAAAAAAAATCCAAATCCCTCCTGTTCGAAGATCGCCGGCGACCCCTCGCCAGGGCCAACTCCGGCAAGCACCTGGCGACGGCGTAGTGGCGAGAAAACATTTGCGATGGTCGGAGAAGCAAGTGGGAGCCACGACGAGCTCCCCCGCGGCGGTGGGTTGCACTAGGGAGGCTCGAGAGGCCCCCCCACCTAGAGCCCCAGCGTGCGGCGGTCGTCGTCGGAGATGACAACGGCGGAAGCTCCTAGCGGCGGCTTCGTGGTTGGGACGTTGCAGCGAGCACCAGGGAACCTTCGGCGCGGCACGGCGGGGCTGTGGAGCGTCGTGGATGAGGCTGGAACGGCGTGGGGCGCTCCCCCCATCATGAGCTCCGGCGAGGCGTCCCGTCGACGTCGCGGGAGGGGCTGTAGCGACGGAGGAGTGCGGGAAATGGTTGGGGAACTCCGGGGGCCTGCGGCGGTGCTCCTGGAATTTGCAGGAGGGGCTGGAACGGCTCGGGGGCTTCACCCATCTCCGGCTTCGACGGTGGTCGACGAGGACGCTCGAGAGGCTCCTCCAATGCTGAGGGTGACGAAGGGGGAAGGAAGAGGAGGAGAGTAGTAGGCAAGACCCTGGGGGCCTTGCCACGGACCTAGGAGGCCTGAGGCCTCGCCGGTGGGCCGGAGGTAGGGGGAGGCGACGCAGTGCAGGGGTCTCCAGCGACGCTGAGCCCAGGTGGCTATAAGCGGCTGATCGAAGCTAAAGGACAACAGTTTAAAGCCAGAAAAAAAAGGAAAAGGAAGGGAATTACCTGTGTGAGGCGCCTGTCCTCTCCGGCGAGCAGCGGCGGCACTCCGACGGGATGCTCTGGTTGCGTTTCAGAGGGGTCTCCGGGGCTGCAAGTGGGCTAGAGGAGGGCTCTGAAGGTGGGGAGATTCGGGTGGTCTGGGGCTCAAGATGGGGTGCTCTCTCTCAGGATCTCTGTCTCCAGCGATCTCTGTTTGGTTTTTCCTCTCTGCTCTCTTCGTTCAGTTGTTTTTTTTTCTCTCCCCTCAGTTGGTGATTCCTCGAGGTTTTTAAGGGAGGTGAAAGGCGCGAGGGGATCGTGGGTGGTGGTTGCAATTAGTCAGAACGTGAGAAGGAATGAGTGGGAGGGGTGATGGTTGCAGTTGGGGGAAGAAGGAAACTATTCCCTTATTTTTGCGTTTCCTAAGCTTTTAATTAAGGTAGGGATGAAATGATGTTGGGCTAAACGGGCCTTGCTTTTTGGACTTTTGTTTTTTTTGTTTTTGGTTTTACTTTTGGGTTTAGGTTTTTAGGGTTTTGATTTTTTTGGGTTTTAGGTTTTGATTTTTTTGGTTTTAAATTCTGATTTTGTTTATGATTTCAATTTTGTTTTTTGGGTTTTTAATTAGGTTTATGATTTTGATTTTATGTTTTAGGTTTTAATTACTTGGTTTTTGATTAAATTTTTTTTTAGGATTATTGTTTTTTTCCATTTAGGTCTTTTGTGTTTTAGGGTTTAAAGAGTTTAGTTATTTTAGGGTTCTTGTGATTTAATTAATTTTGGGTTTTTGTGACTTAATTAGGATTTTCAGGATTTTAATTATTTTAGGGGTTTTTGGATTTTAATTAAAGTTTTTAGTTTAAATTAGGGTTTTTAGGTTTTAATTAAGGGTTTTTTAGTTTTATTTGGAATTTTGAGTTTTAATTTAGGATTTTTAGAAATATCTTTTGTATTTTTTTATGTAAAAAAAATGATATATTTAAAATATTTTTTTATTAATAAAAAATAAATTTAAAAATAAAATTTGAACCTAATGGACCGACCCGACCAGGCTCTTCCCGTCGGTCCGAAAGTCCTGTCCACAGATGGGCCATGGACCGTGCCGGGCCCATGACCTCCTAAAGGAGGCCCGGTTTGGACCAACCTACGGGCCGGCCCGGCTCAAGTGGGCCCCCTATTTTGTGGATCGGGTTGGACCGACCTGGTTTCCACCTCTTTATTGGAGTGGATCACATAAATATCCAAGTGCTAACCTCTGTAAATAATGAACGTGGTGAATATTGGGAGAATTGGAGGAGAGGAAGTTGCTAGTATCTCTCTTGTTTGGGACCTTGCGTGGGAGTGATGTATTTCAGGTGGTTCGTGTGGCTGTAGCATACCCTTGTATTTCTCTCTACTTTTATGGTTTCGATGTTTTCCTTCCTCACACCTCCCAACCTTTGGAAGAGGCTTATTCTGTAATCATCTCTTGATGTTCTATCAATAAATTGTGGTGGTCATCCCACTGGTACGGTACGGGCAGGATGAGACAAATAAAAATACTACCATTAAGCATTGTCTATAAAGGTTCAAATTATACTACATATATAAAATGATAAAAGCTCTTAAGCTCTTCCTTGACATGAACTAGGTCAGGCAATCACTGAGACAAGAGGTTTGGATCAAGCATAATCGTGTTTTAGAGTTGTTAGCATGCTTACCTTATTACATTTCTCATGCTTTTGTTGATCTGCTTGAAACAATTAACATAACTGAAAGCTGTTTGTAGATTGTGTTATTGTGTCAAGTGAATATGTTACTATGATACCTGTTGACAACACAATTGAGAATTTACATAGAGGAGGAATTAGTCTAATGGGGATTCTAGAATCAAAAGGATTAGATCCATATTATAACTGGAAATATATTTAAGCTAGGATGGGATGGCACCAAGTTTTTGTTTGTGAAAAAGTTCATAGGAGTGGTCAGGGAACAGGGAAACCAAAAATATATCTGGCAATTTAGTTGAAATGCGAATAAAGATTAAGGTACGCTATTGAAATGCCAAAAATATATAATTCTAGATGATAGGAAAGTACAACTGGATTTGTTATCTTCCCAGGTAATAATCCCATTTCCTGCTCCTCAAAGAAGCAAAGCACAGTGGCAAGGTCTTCCACTGAACCAGAATATAAGATTGTTGCTCATGTCGCTGTTGAGATAACTTCGCTACAGTCTATTTTGACAGAATTAGCTGTGACTCTCCCTAAAGCTCATGTTCTCTAGTGTGATAATATTGGGGCAATTTACTTGTCAGCTAATCTTATTTTTCATAGTTGCACAAAACATGTTAAAATTGGTGAGAAAGTTGCCAGGAAAGAGTTGCAGGTTCTGTTTATCTCAACAAAGATGCAGCTAGCAAATTTCTTAACTAAAGCTCTAGCAAAGACTAATTTTGTTTGTCTTTGCCACAAACTGAATGTTCTTCCTCCACCTTCAATTTGAGGGGGCATGTTAAGATTGATTATGTTTGCTGTTAAGCTAATGATGTCAAAGTTTGTTAGTTAGAACAGGTTGATAGTTAAAACAGTTAAGTCTGTTAGCACTTCAACTAGTCTGTTGGTAGTTTGTTATAGATTAGTTAGAAGTTAGTTAAATCCGTTTGGAGTTAACATGAGACTTGAGTTATTGTAACTCATGGTTAACTCTTGTAATAAATCATCTAGTAATACATGTTATCTCCCACTGAGGAGAATTATTCGATTCGCTTCTTTCTGTCTAGTTTCAAACAACAAGAAACATGATGTTTAAACAGAGAATTACTTCCATCAGAATGATGAATGAAAAAAAATGCAAAGACAAAGGAAGGAGATGTCAGAGTCTGATTGGTGACGAAGCTCGATGACTAATGGGGGGCGGATGAACACTTGGAATCATTAGCTGTATCTCAAAGATAATTCAAGGTAATCAAGGTTTCTCTCTCACACAAGAGTGTATCAATGCTCGTCTCTCTCTAGGTGCAGCATCCCTCTCAAGTGTAGGAGGTGTGTCCCTTCAAATAGAAGAGGGTGTAGGATCCAAACAACTTGGAAGAACTCAGATTGACACTGACTGTAATTAGGAGACTAAAAGTGACAATTTAGGATCGACTGCAGCAACCAGTGCAGTTGTATGCATTTGATGCTGAAACCTGGGTGTCCAATGATTTAGACATTACAATCTGGGCATCTAATGTTCAAATGCATGAGGGATGCAGGCTACTGTCGGTCTTCCTAAACTGCCCGATAACTCAATAATGATAATTGATTCTTAAATCAAGGTAGGAACTTGCTCAATAAATGGGAGATCGTCGTCCAGCAGAGGAAATTTTACCAAAGTTATTTGCATGCATGCGTATGCATGTGAGAACTTCTTTTCTACCAAATTTCTTTTCTACTCCCATGGTGTTTTGAATTGCACATGTATACCTTTTTTTCTTAATGATATTTCTCAACCTGATTGGCTGCAGATCCCTTCTTCCTCGATGATCTTCTTCTCCAACTATCAGCTTCTCCAACAAAACTCTAGCTTTGTGTTGTAGACCACATGGCATGGGTCTTCTCTAGTTCTCCCTTCCCCGTTTCCCACCTTCATCGTCGTTGATTATTCCAATTCCAATTTAATCATGTCTCTGATGAATGCCTGCAAGAATTCAATGATCAGTATTTCCATCGAGCAGCTTTAGGATCCACCATCTATTCCCTTTTCCCAGTATCGAGAATGAGATTGAGAAAATGGCGGAGGGGGAGACAAGATGGGACTAGTACTATGAATGATGATCGGGCTAGAATTCTTGTGGAAATTGCTTTTATTTTGTAGGATTTTTGGAGGAATTTAGGTGAACGTACTCGTGTGTATTTAAGTATTTGAACACCTTGTCTACAGTTGGGTCGGTAGTAACCAACAATAGTTCGATGGAATCCTGATAGGTTGACGATAAGGGCAAGAATGTAGTGATGGAATAAAATTTAAGGATGTGCATGTAATTTGAAAAATATAGAGGGAATAGTTGTAATTCGAAAGAACTTAGAAGACATACGTGCCAATTAATCCAAAAAGTCATTGCATAAAAATAGGATGACCACCAAACTCCCTCTTATTGTGCATGTTTGTATTGATGAGAAATACAATTAGTCAAATCCATGAACTGTATGTATTGATAAATTTGCAGTCATGGCCTGGGGTCTCTGCTGCAATCTTCCGAACCAAACTCGAGAGCCATCCTTTCCACGTTATAGATGAAACGAATGTCTCGTTGTTGATAGTTCCCCAACGTTGTCATCGTATCTGCAGGTACCACGGCGAGGCAAAAGGCCTTGAGACTGGATTCGAAGATGAACATGTGCTTCGCAGCAATATTGAGGTGGGACGAAGGGAAGTGAAGATCCATGCTTGGTAAGTTCCTGTACTTATTTGGTGTTGGCAAGAAGCCTCGTTTCTGGAAGTAGCAAAGGTCAAGCTGCATCTCGCGCGTCACTCTACTTGATGCCTCCTTGAATCCTTGTAGGTCCAAGTGCTCCGCGACTGCTTCCCTCACCCGCTCATAAGCCGGTCTGAAAAGATGTGTGTAGGCAGCACCGGTGTCAACGTTGCAACCGACACAGCGATCGACCGGACGCTCCGGCGTTCCCTGGGGTAAGTTAAATCGACGACCCAAGATACTGACACCAACGAGGTTTACGAAGTATTTACCGCCAGACATGATCAACGGAGTCGATGACATTCCAGCTGGCCTTATGATATTCCCACCGAACAGAAGGGAAGTAACCGTGTTCGGGTTGTACGAGAGACAATAGGAGAAGCCGCTACGACTTGGGAGTTGCGAAACGAACGACGAAGGCCCGTTGCCTGCTCCAAAGATTCCGGCGGCGTTCCCGCGCAAAACACCAGTGGTCCTAGTACTACACCCAAAAGCGAAGCTCTCGATGGCCCCTACGCTCCCACGGCCGGCCGACCGAGCCGTCAGCCTCTCCCGCGAGAGAATGCCTGCGGTACCGCTTCCGTCCAAGTAGGAGGTCCGATATGTGCATCGGCCTCTTACGCAATTGAACTTGGGTGGCCTGCATAATGGGTCTGTGCAGGGGACGTGGTGGTACGTGGAGGACCGTCTAGGATCGAAGATGGGATCGACTTGGTCCACGCAATGCTCGCACGGTTCGCACTGTGTCCACACGAGGTTGCTGCCGGTGTCGAGCTCGAGATGGTACTGAATTGCGGGCGTTCCAATCGATACCACCACAAGGTGCAAACGACCGGTGGTAAACAACACGTCTGGGGTCACCTGTAGTGGCCCGAAGACGCCGTCGCCATGTGGTGGCTCCGACCGTCGCGTTCGATTGTTGCGGAGGTCGTGGAGCCTTTGGTGGACTGTGAGCCGGTTGGCTTGGCGGAAAGGGGAGAGGGGGTTGTCAGCGTGGATGACATCAAGGCTGAATCCAGAGGTGTTGAAGGCAACCACGATGGAGTGAAAGAGTAGGTGGTGCAAGAGGACGACGGAGAAGGAGAGGGTAATGTGTTTGTTCATCTTGATCATGTTACCACCCATCAGATGTGTTGCCGCTTGGGATCTTAAATACTACATTGAAATGGATCCTCTGTGCATGTGCGATGGATGGGAAAGATTTGCATGTTTACTAACTACATTGCTAGAGATATAGATACGCGTATCAAAAATGATTTTTGTAAATCTCCATGTTATAAAAAAAGATTGAATAATTTGGAGAAAGTAGCTAGGAAAGCAAACTGAATTTTGTGTGATGATAAAATAGGGAAAATTTTAATTCCTATGGATATAAAGGATTTTTTTTGTAAAACTATCGGTATCCCAACGTTTAGGTAGGCCAACTACCATGTGGTTCAACCGACCAATTTTTGTGTTTGAGTTTAACATTATTATGTATCATGTATTTATTGTGTTTACTTGATATACACGATTATTATATGACTTGTTTTCGTATTTAATGTGAAAAGCCTACATGATAGTTACATGCTACTTAATCGTGTCTATTGTACATGACTACCATTTTAATATATGTCAAGTATATATTATTATATTAGTAATTATTTAACATTATTTTAATAGATTTAACATCAATGTAAATCGGGTTCAAAACGTGTATTAAGTGTAAGCTCATGTCAACGCGTAGCTGTCGTGTTGAACTGACACGGTAAATCTAAACATGTACTTAATGAATCATGTCGTGTATATACGATAACAAATATTTTATGTTTAAGTTTAACATTAGATACTCATTTATATGAGATTTTTATTAGAACTGAACTGGACATCCTTAAGGTCGTGTTTATAGTACCCAAAATCTTAGTGACATTTGAAGTTATTAAAATTTGGATCTTTTGAACATTGCCATCTTGGTGTCGTGTTCTATTAAATTGAAAATGACACCAATAATGTTGTGTTTGACTAGGATGCGTTTGACAATCGGAGCACTTCCTTTACTGTAGCGAGAATCTCGCACTGTAGCTTGGGAGCTCACGGAGCTGCATTTCTCAATTCCTTGTTTTCTTTGTAAGTTACAGTGTTTGCAGCAACGATTTGAAGTGGCAGCTAGGAATTGCATAAGGTGTTTCTTTGGAAAATCTGAGCGTAAATAGTGGGAGTAGGTAGGAGCTTGAGAACTTGATTGGCAAACTGTTGACATCCTGATTTTGAGGTGACTCATAGCTAAGCTCTTTGAAGATGTTGCTTTGGATGCGGTCAGTTCAACCACTTTTGAATCCTATTTGACATTTTAACCAGCCAGAGATCATTGTACAAACCGACCACAAGTCTGTAGTAAGCTTGTGGCCCAATTAGCAGTTCAGGCAATTAGTGGAGAGCACCAATGTGGAGTACTAGATTGGAGCATCAAGTAGGAGCACCACAGTGGCGCACTAAGCTGGAGCACCACCGTGACGCATCATGCTGGCGTACCAAGCCGACGCACCAAGTAGTCACTTTTCAGAGTGCTGGCTGTTGACTTTCCATCTTCCGTCCTTGTAACCCTCGCCTACGGATATTCCTTACGAATCTACGCAAGGCTGTTGGTTTTCAAGATTGTTTACATCCCATGGAGTTACCTTGTTGAGACTCTTTAAAAGGACTTCCACTAGCAACCTTTTTTCTCTCTTGGTTGAGCTACCCACCTACTGTCAGCAAAGCTTTCTATTCTCAGCAACTTACACTCTTTTCCAGAGTATATTCTCACACTCCCAACTGATCCAAAGCAACAAGAAGGAGTTTTACTTAGATCCAAGGAGGAAACATCTTAAGCAAGGTAGGGCCTTTACTTATCTCTTTACTTAACTTTTAGACAATACTCTGAATAAAGCATGCAACTAACTGATATGTAATCTGTATATCAATGATCTTTTTCGTGTCTTTTATGATAAGT